>CBVK0100026145.1:0-19535 GCA_900067695.1 Picea abies
GGGCCCACATGACTTTTGGCACTTCATCTCCTAGGGTTAGTTTTTGGGATGTCTAGGGTTTTTGGAATTCTTGTTTATTGTAAAAATTACTTTAGAGCCTCATTGTAATTGTCTTCTTGCGAATGTGAGTAGCTGTCACATCTCTTCTCAGAGATAAGCTGCAACCATTATAGCGAGTCTTTCACTCTGATATTTTTACAGTGTTTGTACATTTATTTCATTAATAGAAATCATGTATTATTGTATCTCTGTGTTTATGGTTTCATATTTGATATATTTTTGTTATATTATTGGATATCCGCGATATCTTTGTGCATTTATTTATTATATCTCCGCTCTCATTTCATGCCGAAAATAATCTGGATCAATCGGTCTTCGTCGAAGCACCTTTCATGCAGTGGGGTCTAGATTTCATAGGTGAAATAAACCCACCATCCTCCATGCAACACAAATGGATACTCACAGCCACTGACTATTTCACGAAGTGGATAGAGGCAATCCCCAAAAATTAAGCGACCGACCCAGTCGTCATCCAATTCCTGGAGACGAACATTTAGTCGAGATTTTGATGTCCCATCAAGCTCATAACAGAAATTACGGTAGCGTTCAAGTCTAAGAGGATGGAAATTTTTTGTTAGGTTTACAATATAACCCAAGGTCATTCCACGGTGTACTATCCGCAAGGCAATGGGTTAGCAGAATCCTCAAACAAGAGCCTAACCAAAATAATCAAAAGACTCCTGCAAGATAATAAGAAATCCTGGCATAAAAATCTTATCTATGTGTTATGGGCAGATATGGTTACCACCAAGAATTCCATCTCAACGTTGCCCTTTAAGATCGTTTACAGTGTCGACACAATATTCCCTACTTCACCGAGGCCGCCCATCATAAATTTGTTGCAAGAGCAGGAGGCCAAGCCAAATGTTGCACAAAGGAGAATCAATCAGTTAATTCACATGCAGCAGGCGAGGGAGCAGTTGTACAATCGATTGCAGCTCCATCAGGAGAGGATAAATAAAGCCTTCGACAAGCACTCTAAGAAGGAATATTTTCAGATAGGAGATCTGGTGTTGATATGGGATGTGAGAAATGAATATAAAGGGAAGCACGGAAAATTAGACCACCTTTGGATAGGTCCTTTCAAAATCAACATGTACTGCGGGAACAATGCTTATTTCCTGGAAATATTGAATGGAGAATGCCTTGGTTGGGGGCCTGTAAACGACAGGTTCCTCAAGCATTATATGACGAAATAAAATCCATTTAAGTCATTTGTCATTGTAAATAGTCGTTTTATTTGTTTTTGTGTCAGGTCAGTAAGTCAACAGAAAATTGAAGCTCAAAGTGAAGGCCCTAAGTTTATGTTGAAGTTTTAGAAGCCGTGTCGATAGGTTTAGTTTGTTTTTTGTCCATCATTCATTTCTCTCAGTGTCTGGAAGTCAAAAAAAGCCCAATGGTCAGGCACTTGGTCTACTGTTCTTTGTTACCTCGCGAGGAGGATAACATCCCCATTGGAGCCAGTTGTTAGCGTTGCCATTTTTCTTTCCATTTAGAGTCAGTTTTAAGTCACATTGTGACCCATGCATCCAAACATGTGAAGTCAAGTATGTTAAAAAGGAAAAATTATAAATCGGTGAGTGGCCAGTTGGCCCTTGGAAATGGGAAGGGGTGTCAGAATCGAAACATGTGTAAGTGGTATGGGTATGTCTTTTCCAAAGAGTTGGGTCCTATTCAGAAACTAGTCTCTATGTGCCCCAGGTCGAGTCAAGTATTTAATGGAAGTGACATCGGCAAGTGCAACAACTATTATTAGTTCATCATGAATACCGAGGGAATGAAAAATCACGGTGTTCATATCATGCATGCCCTGCAAGCCTTATCGCATGTATTCTACACACAAGGATGTGCCATGGAAAATCTGCAATTCGATTCAAAACATCTCGTCGCCATGAATTCGTTGTTCTCCAGCACAATTCCTCTTTCTGTCTGACTCTTTATAAATTTGAGATGCTTGGCACCCATTTCAGTCGTGAAACTAGGTTCGCACTTTGTTTACAATTCCCCTCGCCAATCCAAGTTGATCAAAATTTCCTCCCTGTGTGTTTTCCGAATACACCGTGCATAGAATACACATTGGTCGAGCCATGGCGACCTCCCAAAGCATAAGGAAAAGTACGCTGAGCAGCAGAATTGCTAGGTCCAAGCCCCAAAACGACTGGGATTCTTTCTCACCTGCAGCAAGCATTCCCAAGGACGTGAAAGGAGTTATTCCTTTACCCACAGAGACGATCAGATCAAACTGCGTGGAACCTGAAGTGGAATACATTGCACAGGGAGAGAATATAGTAGAAGCCCCGTCTCCCCAACAGTAAATACCACGGAGAAGGGGCAGTCCAAGGAAGAACAAGGACATTGAGGAAGCTCAACTTTCAGAAGAGATGCATGCCATATCGGTGGCCGAAGAGCTACTCATGCGTGCCATCCGGCTAGAGATTGCTCGAGGATCCAGTCGCGAAGGCAGGAGAAGAACAAGGAAAATGGATATCACATGAGAGAATGATCAAGAGCCATCTCAACAATTAAAGCAAGCCAAGCTGGCTATCGCTGAACTCTATCAGGAAAACATGGAGTTGAGGTGGCAGCTAGCACGGGGTTGGCAAGGGAACGTGGCATGGATAAAAAGACAACTCAGAGAGGTGCAAGACACAATTGTACAACTGCAAGAAGCATAGAGGCTGTGAGAGGAAAGGCACACAAATCACTCCAAGGAATGCAAAACGACTGAGAAAGAGGCCTGCACGGCTCTCACCAACGTGCAGAAAAAACAAGTTTAGTTGGTGTTCGTCTCTGCATCCACGAACATAAGACAAATCTTGGCGGTTTTTGAAGGACATGTTTCCCTAAAGCACTCTACCATTTGATAACGGTCGTGACAATCGAACAACCACTTTTTGCACATGTTTTTCCTAGCAAATGAGCGCACAACAAAAATGAAAGTCATTATAGAAGATAGTGAGTTCCTGGAAGACACCTGTTCGCTCAAACATCTGATCAAAGGAAAAAAATGACACATCTTTTCCTTATATTGAGACCTGAATGATGATCAGATCCTCATGGAAAATTTGCGAACAGTTATGTGTAAACAAACGTGATTATTGTCTATGTTTGGAAAGTGCCATGTGAAGAGTCTCCAACGCATACTACTCAGTTTCCTAGTTTTAAGGTTAGCAGTTAGAAATAAGGGTAGCCTAAGCGACGCCCTCGATTATATATTTCATCTTTTTGATGTAAGCGACGTTGGTTGGAAAAATTGGTATAGGCGAAAACTATTGTATGTAATTTGAGTTTCTTGACCGAAACTTAATGCAAAGGTCCTGTAACTTGATGAAAAGATTCTAATTGTAGCACTCAGATGTATTGTGCCTCTTTCTTTGCGTATGTGCTTCTTGTCATCTTTATTCATACCTTTTTCTGTCTATTTCAGAACAAATTTTTGAACCTGTGGATTCACTGCGCAATGCCCCTTGTTTGCGCCACTTAGACAAAACGTTTTCTTATAAAATCTAACTTTGAATTTTCCCGCAATGGTGCTCCGAGTTACTTCATGTATTTTTCTCCCGCCACACATTATGATTTTACACTAAAGATTGTTTCTCACCTAGCCTTATCCTCTCAAGTTTAGTCATTGAGTCATTTGTCTCTGTCATTTCCTCAAATCAACTCCATAGCCCAAGTCTTACTTTCTTGCACCAATATAACCATAACCCATTATATCAAAGGTGTTAAATCTAGCCACTGCTTTCAAAGCCATATCCCGCGTGGAGACCGCACCTCCTGAGAAATCTCTCTCTAGATTCGAAAGGCTAGTTTCGGGTCTCAAAGTTGGTTGAAAAGTTACCTTCATCGTCTATTTATCAGCTGAATAGATTTATGGAGTGCTAACACAACGAACTTATCAGAAAGGGAAAGTATCGGGAGTATATTATTAAAATGTTAAAAATGGGAGGGACCCCTGATACTTTGAGCGTCCAAGATGATCACCCCGATATGATGTTTGGTCCACGCATTGAGGAAACAAGTGATACCGAGGATGTTCCTTCGTTCTATGTCAGTCTGAAATTCCATGACATGACCCTGCATAACGCCATGCTGGATTCTGGCGCATTGCACAACCTCATGCCAAAGGTGAGCATGGATGAATTGGGTTTGGATATCACCAGTCCCTACAAGGACCTTTTCTCTTTTGATTCGAGCAAAGTCAAGTGCTTAGGTATCATTAAGGACTTGGTTTTGTCTTTGGCCCAAATTTCTTCAAAGAACATGGTTATGGATGTGGTCGTGGTGAACATACCCCCTAAGTTTGGCATGTTGTTGTCAAGATAGTGGGTTGCGAAGTTAAAAGGGACCCTGCAAATGGACATGTCATACGCCACCATTCCTATCTTCGGCCAAGATAGATGGTTGTACAGAGAAGTGTTGTTGAAATAGATGGTAAGTAGCAAGATGCAGCCAAATAACCATCCTATATACTCCATTGACACTGAGGTTGGTTCCTCTATATTTTACAATGAACTGAGTTTTGAAGAGGAAGAACCAACAACCATCATGGTAGCTGATAAGGAAACCACGCAGAAAGCAGCAGAGTGTGTCGACCTAAAAGACCGCCTAGAAAATGAGATATGGAAAATGAGTTTCGACGATGCAGTCAATAAATAAGGGGCTAGGCCCAGCATATGGATAAGCCGAGGTGGGAACAAAGATGTGCTCATACAAGCTCACATTCAAATGCACAAACAACATGGCCGAGTATGAGGCACTGATTCTGGGCCTGAAGGTGTTGAAGGAATTAGGCACAAAGAGGATAACAGTGCGCAGATACTTTAAACTGGTCATAAACCAGGTTAAATGCATATATCAGACAAAACACCCTAGGTTGAGAGCATACAGAAATTTGGTGCTGGATCTCCTTGAATAATTTTCAGAGTATGATCTATCTACTATCCCAAGGGAGAAATATCATATCGTCGACGCCTTGGACACCTCGGCCTCAATTTTCAAAATCCCCATCTTCCCCAACAAAAAATATGAAATCAAATTCAAGCATAGGCTGGCAGTGCCTGATAGTATCAAATATTGGCAAGTGTTCGAAGACGACAAACAAGTGGAGAGGTTTCTCCAAATGAGCAACGAGTTCACTAATAAAAACATTGACGATGAATGTTGCCGCGATGAAGATGGGAGCGTTGATGCGCGCAGTAATGATGACCCTTTCCAAAAATAGATAGCGGGAAGGAACATAGTACAACTGAAAAAAAACATCATCCCGAAGGGGTTAGTGACGCTGGAAAACCTGTTTAATGAAAATGACATGGCTTGGAACCCCAAGATCACTGCAAATGAAGAAGACATTGAAGACTGCAACATCGAGACTAAGGAGAACCCGAAAATAATCAAATTATCGAAAACGCTCAATCCAGAGGTCAAGCAAGACTACGCCAAGCTCATGAAGGATTTCCTCGACGTTTTCACTTGGAGCTATGACAATTTGAAGGTGTATAACATTAAAGTGATCCAGCATGTTATCCCTCTCAAAGAAGACCAGAATCCTTTCAAACAGAAGCTGAGATGGATAAACCCCCTGCTACTATCGTTGATCAAAAAAGAGATAAAGAAACTCTTCGAAGCTAATATTATCGTTTCTTTATGGTTTTCGAAATGGGTAGCCAATTTGGTACCTGTAAGAAAGAAAAGTGGTGAAATAAGACTGTGTGTGGACTTCCGAAACTTAAACAAAGTGTCCCTCAAGGATCACTACCCTCTTCCTAAAATGGACTATATCCTGCAAAAGGTGGTGGGGTCCCAGAAGATGTCCATGCTAGATGGTTTTTTGGGTTATAACCAAATAATGGTACACCCAGATGACAGGGAAAAGACGGCCTTTATGATGCCATGGGGGACGTTCATGTATGCCAATATGCCTTTCGGCTTGATGAACGCGGAAGCTAACTTCCAGAGGGAAATGGATATCATGTTTGTTGACGAAAAGGAAATTTTATGGTGATCTATCTAGATGACATCACAATATACTTTGACTCGGATGAACAACACCTCGGGCACCTAAAAATAGCTTTCCAGAAGTGTAGGAAGTTCGGCATATCGCTAAACCCGAAGAACTCACATTTCAGGATGGAAGAAGGGAAGATGTTGGGGCACATTATCTCGAAAGAGGGCATTAAGATAGACCCCAATAGGGTGGAAGGGATCCTAAAAATTGGCACTCCGCGCAGTAAGAAGGAAGTGAAATCCTTCCTGGGAAAGGTAAACTTATTGAGAAGATTCATCCCGAACCTGGCAGAGATTATAAAGAATATCACATGTATGCTCAGAAAGGGAAATGAGATCAAGTGGAACTCAAAAGCCAAGAAATATTTTGAAGACATCAAGGTGGCGTTTACTAGAGCTCTTGTGCTAGCTAGTCCGGACTTCACGAAAGATTTCATCCTATTTTCATTTGCCTCAGAGCATACGATTGTCGGCGTGCTATTACAGAAAGATAAGAAGAACTTTGAGAAACCTATAGCATATTTCAGCAGGACACTGAGGGATGCTCTACTAAGGTACGACATTATGGAAAAACAAGCATATGCCTTAGTTAAAGCCCTAAACGAGTTCAATATGTACATATTACACTTCCACGTTATTGCCTATGTGTCCAGCAACTCAGTTAAGGATATCCTGACTCAGCCCGACCCCGAAGGGAGCAAAGGTAAGTGAATAGCGACCATGCTGGAATATGACCTGGATATTAAGCCTTAGGTCATTGCCAAGCTAATGGTGCAGTTGGACTGCGACGCTGTGGGAATCAATTTCATCGTTGATCTGTCAGAGAGTCCTCAGGAGGAAATGACTATGCAGGTATCTCAGGATTTCATTGATTCGTCGTGTTACACAAACATCATCTATGTGCTGAGAAATATGCAAGACCCTATGGGTCTAAGCAAGACCAAGGCTAGATTCTTGAAGCTCAAAGCAATTAAGTTCTGCATCCTGGATAGTTCACTATACTGGAAAGATCCTATGGGAATATGGTTGAGTTGTTTACTGGAGGATGATGCCAAACGAGCTATCGAGGAATTTCACAAAGGCGACTGTGGAGGACACCACTATTGGCAAACCACTGCGCACAAAATCCTAAGAGTGAGTTACTATTGGCCTACCATCTTCACAAACATATACAAAGAAGTGTCCAGTTGCCACGAATGCCAGATTTTCAACGGAAGAAGAAAGTTGCAACCCTTGCCACTAAAGTCAAATTCAATCGAAGCACCTTTCATGAAGTGGGGTTTGGATTTCATAGGGGAAATAAATACACCATCCTCAGCGCAGAAAAAATGGATACTCACTGACACTGACTACTTCACGAAATGGATAGAAGAGATCCCCACGAAGCAAGCTACTGACACAGTCATCATCCAATTTCTAGAGACAAACATCTTGTCGAGATTTGGATGCCCTGTCAAGATCATAACAGACAACGTGACCGCATTCAAGACCAAGAAGATGAAGAAGTTATGTCAGGATTACAACATAACCTTGGGGAATTCTACAATGCATTACCCACAAGGAAACAGGTTAGCGGAATCATCAAATAAGAGCATGGCCAGGATCATCAAAAGGCTCCTACAAGACAATAAGAAAGCTTGGCATAAAAATATTATCTATGTGTTGTGGGTAGATCGGGTTACCACCAAGAAGTCCATATCAACATCGCCTTTCCAGATCGTATACGAAGCAGACACAATTTTACCTACCACACTGGGGTGGCCCATCAGAAATTTGTTGAAAGAGTAGGAGGTCAATCCAAATGACGCGTAGAGGAGAATAAATCAGCTAATTCACACACAGTAGATGAGGGAACATGTGTACAATCGATCACAGCTCCATCAAGAGAGGATGAAGAAATCCTTCGACAAGCATTCTAAGCAGGAGGATTTTCAGATAGTGGAGTTGGTGCTAAGATGGGATGCAAGGAATGAAGATAAAGGAAAGCATGAAAAATTCGACCATCTTTAGATGGGTCCATTCAGAGTCAGTGCATATTATGGGAGCAACGCTTATTTTCTTGAAGGATCAAATGGAGAATTCCTTGGTTGGGGGCCTGTAAACAACAGGTTCCTCAAACATTATCTGATGAAATAAAATCTGTTTAATTCATATGTCATTGTAAATAGTCATTTTTTTTTTTTGTCGAGTCAATAGGTCAGTAGAAAATTGAAGTCCGAAGTGAAGGCCTTGAGTTTATGCCGAGTCTTTTAGAAGTTGCGTCGATAGGTTAGGTTGTGTTTTGTCTTTCATATTGCAGTGTCAAAGAGTCAAAATAAGGCCCAATGGTCAGGCACCTGGTCTACTGTTCTTTGCTACCTCGTGGGGAGGATAGCATACCCGTTGGAGCTAGTTGTTGGCACCACCATTTTTCTTTAAATTAGAGTCAGTTTTAGTCGAGTTATGGCCCATGTGTCAAAACAGGTGAAGTCAGGTATGTAACAATGAAAGGGTCGAAGTCAATAGTTGGTTGGCCCTCGGAAACAGGGAGGGATGTCAGAGTCAAAACATGCGTAAATGGTATGAGTATGTTGTCCCCAGAGAGTTGGGTCCTGTTAAAAGGTAGACTCTACGTGCCCCAGGTCGAGTCAAATAGTTAATGGAAGTCATGTCAACGAGTGCAGTAACTATTATCAGCTCATTATAAAGGCTGAGGGAATGAAAAAATGTGGCGTTTGTATCATGTATGCCCTACAACCCTAATCGCCTGTACTTTACACGCGGGGATGTGCCATGGAAAATCTGCAACTCGATTCGAAACATCCAGTCTCTATGAATTCAATGTGATTTGGCATGATTCTTCCTTCCGCCTACCTTGTTATAAATTTCACATGCTTTGCACCCACTTTATTCATGAAACCAGATCCACTCATGGTTTGTAATTTTTCTTGCAAGCCCAGATTGATCGAATTTTTCGCCTTGTGTATTTGTTGGATCCATCGCATGCAGGATAAATACTGGTCGTGCCATGACGACCTCCCCAAAAATAAGAAAGGGTGTGTGAAGTAGTAGAATCGTCAGGCCCCAACCCCAAAATGACTGGGATTCGTTCTCACTCACAATAGGCATCCCCAAGGATCCAAAGGGAATTTTCCCTTTACCCATGGAACCGATGATATCACATCGCGCAAAACCTGGAATGGAAGAACCCGAGCAAAAAGGAAAGACATTAGAAGCCCTGTCTCCGCAACAACAGATATCTCGAAGAAGGGGTAGGCCATAAAAGAATAAGGAAGTTGGGGAAACCCGAACCCCAGACAAACCGCATGCAACATCGGTTGCTGAAAATTTACTTATGTGCGTTGTTCGGCTGGAACCTATTGAGGCTACAAGCCAAGAAAGTAGGAGCAGAATGAGGGGGATGGATGTCGCAGGTACAAATGATCAAGAGTTATCTCAGCAGCTGAAGCAGACGAAACTAGCTATCGTCGAACTTTACCAGGAAAACAGAGAGTTGAGACAACAACTAGTGATGAAGACCATTGAAGTGTCAGCAGCTTAAGGTCGCAAAGGGAACGTGACGTGGCTCAAAAGACAACTTAGAGAGGTGCAGGATACAATCGTACAGCTGCGTGAGGCACAGAGGCTGTCAAAAGAAATGTATGCAAAGCATTCCAGAGAATGTGAAGCAACCGAGGAGAAACCCACACAGCTCTTGCCAGCGAACAGAAAAAACAAAATTAGCTAAGTTCGTTCTTGTATCTGCAAACAAAAAACAAATCTTCACAGTTTTAAAGGAGACATTACCCTAAGAAATTTTTTCATTTTGATAACGACCATGACAATAAACAACCACTTGTTGCGCACATTCCCCCAACAAATGAGCGTGCGGCAGGAATCAAAGTTGTTACAGCAGATAGCGAGACTCTGACAGACACTTGTCCGTTCATACATCTAATCGAAGGAAAGCATTGACACATCACTCTCACATGATGAGACATGATCGATAACCGAATTCCTGTGGCGGATTACAAACAGTCATGATGTGGCCAGATGTATTTGTTGTCTATTTTTGGAAAAGCGTAATGCGAATAGTCTTTTAACGTAGAACAGTCAGTTTCCTAGTTTTTAGAGATATTAGTTAGAAGAGAAGGGTAGCCTAAGCGACACCCTCGCCTATATATTTGATATTTTCAATGTAAGTCAGGTTGGTTGGAAAAATTAGTATAGACAGTGACTATTGTATGTAGTTTGAGCTCGATTGAAATTTAATGCAAATGTCCTGAAGCTTTGATGAAAAGATTCTAATTGTAGCAGTTGGATGTATTGTTTTCCTTTCCTTGCGTATGTACTTCCTGTTTTCTTTATTCATATATTTTTTTGTCTAATTCAGAACGAAATTTCAAACCTATGGATTTGTTGCGCAACGCCCCTTGTTCGCACCATTTAGACAAAACGTATTTCCTCTAAAGTTAACTCTGAATTCATCCTTACCGGTGCTCCGAGTTGCCTCCTCTGTTTTATATTCGCCACACACAACGATTTTAAACTGAAGATTGTTGATCGCTTAGCCTATGTCCTCTCAAGCTCAGTGACCAAGTCATTTGTTTCCATCGTTTTCTTAAATCGACTCCATAGCCCAAAGTCTTACTCTTTTGCGCCGATAGAACCACAACTTGTTATGTGACAGTGTTAAATCTAGCCGACAGTTTAAAGCCATATCCTGTATCGAGACAAAGTCTCCCAAGAGAGCTCTCTCCAAGTCCAAAAGACTAGTTTCGTGTATCAAAGTTGGTTGAAATAGTTACCTCTGTCGTCTGTTTATCAGTCAAACAAATTTACAAAAAGCTAACACCTTACACTCTTAATCACTATTATTTATTTATGTAAATTAATATTTATTATAATTTATGTTAATATATAATATAATACTTGTGTTTTTACATAACCTAACACATTTTTTAGATTTACATAGATTATGCTAGTATACACTATTTTTATTAAAATAACTTTAAAAATATTGTTTTATTATATTTGAGTTTATTACATAATTACATAAAATATTGTTAATATAGGAAAAGCAAAAATAGAAAATCTAAATAAAAAAATATTAAAATGATGAGCATGGAAAAAAATTGACAATCAAGAACTCCACCATCACTATATGATTCACCTCCGTATTTAACTTTTTCCCATTTCTAATTTACCGACTACACATGCAAATTCTCCAAAATGCAATGGAAGCAGCTATGTGGAGAAATATGATTAAAATAAATTTTATGCATTGAATATATAATTTAGGGTGTCGCTGTGGTTATCGTTTTCTTTCCACACGTGGGAATACATAAAATAAAAAAAATTATGAATAAAGAATAATATTTTTTTTTATGAATAAAAAATAATGAATATACAAAAAATAAGTTTTTTTTTTATATATAAATTTTATTAAGAAAATTTTTAGGGGTTAAATTTTCATAATTAATTTTCAATATTTTTTTTCACAAATAAATTAGTTTGGTAATTTCCATTTTTTTTTAAAACAATAGTCTAGGATAAAATTATTTTAACTTAAAAATCCCTAAAATTTTATAGAAACTATATAAAATCTTTAAAATTTTGAATATTTTTACAAAAATATAACCAAACACTTTATATTTTGCATATTAAAAACTAATAAAATAGGCCAAACTTTCTACACTCTAATATAAAGTCAATCCTTAAAATTATCCTTAAATTTAACTTAAAATTAAAAGATTAAAAGATGATATACTTAACCAAGGAGTTCCAAACCTGTGGTGGATAAATCTAAGTTCTCCAAAATGCAATGGAAACATTTGTGTTGAGAAATATGATTAAAATAAATTTTATGCATTGGAGATATATAATTTAGGGTGTGGCTATGGTTATAGTTTCATTTACATATGTTGGAATACATAACATGATATTATTTTCATAATTGGTTTTATAATTTAATGAATTATATATATATATATATATAATTTGGAAGATAATTTTATAAAAAAATTTAGCTCAAATTTAATAGGATAAAATTATTTTAATTTAAAATTCTCAAAAAAAAAAATTATAAAAACTATATAAAATTCTTAGAAATTTGAATATTTTTACAAAAACATAACCACTTATAGCTAGCATTCCATTGATTATTTACACACCTATTTTGGGAGTAACCTAATTAAAAAACGCAAAATGTTAAAAAGTCTACGTGTACTTTGCGTGGCCACAAAGCAATGGACTTTGACCGAAAACCTCTTTCCATTACGGCTTAGGAAATAGTTTCGACAGGGGACAGAGAACTGTGTACTGTTGCAAAAAGATGCGCTCTGAAAATGACTCATCACTGTTAGGGCGGCTATGATAAAACATTAATATTGTAGCTACACACTTTCAAACTTTTCTTTCTAAGTTATTGAAGGATCATAAGTTATTGGACTTTTTGCTCCCTCCCCTGAAACTATTGTTGAACCTTTGATCCTCCCGGGATACAACCAACCTGTGGAGGATGATACACCCCTCCTGGAATCGCTGAGTTCCACTTCTACTATTCCATTTACCCCTGATACAGCCTCACTGATTCCTCTATTTCGTGGTAAAGAATGTATTGCACCCAAATCTGAAGTGGGACAGACATCAAACTCTCACTCTGTTACTCATTCTAAATCCTTTGCTTGGTCGAGAGGACTGGGAACTGAGCTCTCACCTCTACAGATAAGGAGCGCTAGAAAAAAGAAAGAAGGCTTCGTTTCACAACTCACAGTCTCGGGAGAACAAACACTTGATGGAAAGGCACTTAGAGCAATGAAAGCCATTGCCAGATCCAAATAATGAAATTACTCTCTCTGAATATACGAGGGATTGGAGGCACCCTCAAAGCTGCCTCCTTCCGTGATCTACTGGTACACACAAATCCTGATGTTATTTTTCTACAGGAAACTCTATCTGCTGACCAATCTGCCAGAGACTTCATTCATAGTTTTCGTCCCCTTTGGGTCTCAGCCGCTCTATGTTCTATTGGTCTCTCTGGAGGCTTCCTGGTGGCTTGGGATCCAGCTATCTTCGAGCTCAACTCCTTCTTAACCTGTGGAGGCATCTTATGTTTGGGAAAATGTCTTGAATCAAATCAGGAGTTGGCTCTTTTGAATGTATATGGGCCTTGTCTTGACCGACCACAATTTTGGACACATTTAGCACAGAGTGGCATCCTTGCCCTTCCGAACCTCATCTTGGGTGGTGACCTCAATATCACCCTTTCATCGGATGAACATTGGGGCTCCGCCTCCTTAACCGGATCGGGCAGCAACCTATACAGAGATCTATTTAATTCCTTCATCCTAGTAGATGTCCAGCCTATCAAACTTCTCCCCACCTGGCGCAATGGGAGAAGAGGCTCGGCTGCCATTGCTAAAAGGCTTGACCGCTTTCTCATTTCTGAAACCTTTTACTCTACCACTGTCTCCCCGTCCTCTGGCGTCACACTCCCATTTGTCTCTGATCAAGCGGCCATTACTCTCACTATGACTCCTATCGCCTGCTTAAAGCCCTTTCCATTTAAATACAATCATCACTGGGCAGACTCCGCTGATTTTTCGGCATTGGTACACACAGTTTGGAACGACCCACGGTTCCTGGGAGAATCAAATCCGCAGTCGCGTCTTGTATTGAAATTATCCTACCTCAAAGCTCATACAAAACGATGGATTAAACAGAAACTATACGCCGATGGCATAGCCTTATATCAGCTGGAGCATGAGATCTCAGAACTTATTACCCATTCTTCTTCGGTGTCACTTTCTTCTGCAGAGGAGGCCACTCTAATTGATAAAGAGGAGAAACGGAAAGCCATTCTACTAGAAGAGGAAAAAAGATGGCGCCTCAGAAGCAGGGCGACTTGGCTAAAATGGGGCGACTCCAACTCCAATTTCTTCCATAAAGTGGAAAATCTTAATAGAAATAAAAAGCATATCTGGTCTATTGAACAGGGAAACGATGGGCCAATCCGAGGTCAGGAGGCACTTAAGATGGAAGCGTCCACACATTTTGAACAGCTGTACAAATCCAACAGCGACGCGTTTTTACAGGAAAAAGTATATACAGTCAGGCTGTATTCACATTTTGTATCAGCTGCGGAAGCCACTGAACTATACAAACCGGTCACCCTAACAGAGCTCAAACATACACTTTCACTCCTAAAAAAAGAGAAAAATCCGGGCCCCGATGGCTGGTCGGCAGAATTTTTCTCTTATTTCTTTGATCTGGTAGGACCGGATCTGCTTCTGATGGTTGAGGATGCGCACACTACAGGTAAGATCAACAGCAGTCTCAATTCTACGTTTCTGGCGTTAATTCCTAAGACAGAACAACCCACCTCCTTCAACGATTTCAGACCGATCTCTTTATGTAACCTTGCTTATAAGCTCATTGCTAAAATCATCTCCTCGCAGATCAAGCCGGTCTTGGAAAGGAGTCTCTCGTCTGAATAGCTCGGATTCCTAAAAGGAAGAAGAATTCATGATGCCATTGGAGTGGCACATGAGAGCATACACAACATTTTTCAGAAAAAACAACAGGCTTTTATCATGAAAATTGACCTCAAAAAGGCTTTTGACAATGTGGACTGGGATTTTCTTAGAATCATCCTTATCTCGACTGGATTTGGACCAAACTTGACGGACTGGATTATGTCCTGTGTTACCACCGCAAACCTCTCAGTACTGATAAACGGGGAGGCTTCCAGATTCTTCAAATGTGAAAGGGGGCTCCGCCAGGGATGCCCACTCTCCCCCTACCTCTTTATCCTTGTCCTTGAAGGGCTGAGTAGACTCCTCTTAAAAAATGTGGCCGAGCAATGCATTTCCGGTATTCAGGTGTCATCCCACTACAGGATCGTCCATCTCATGTTTGTGGACGATATACTCATTTTTTCAAAAGCAGATGAATCGGAATGGATTGCACTTCTTGATATTCTCCAGATTTTCTGCAAGGCTTCGGGGCTGTCCATCAACCCCAACAAGTCTTCGGTCCACCATTGGGGCCTATCGGTGGCTGATATATCCTCTCTAACAACTCTTTTCCCCTTCACCTTCATTGACTTATCTCTTGGTTTCAGATACTTGGGGTATCATCTTAAACGGGGTGCCTCCACGGCTACTGATTGGACGTGGCTGGTGTCAACCTTTGAACGGAAAATTGGCTTTTGGTGCAACAAATGGTTGTCCCTGGGGGGACGTCTCATCCTTGTTAAATCGGTACTTCAAAGTCTAGCTGTTTATTGGATGCTACTAGAACGGATTCCTGTCAGAATCATTTCTATGCTCCGCCGGTTATCTATCAATTTCCTATGGAACGACCTTGTGGGGAAAAGGAGATTCCACCTTTGCAGTTGGCAGGCGCTCTCTAGGCCAAAAAGGGAGGGAGGATGGGGTCTGAAGCATCTCGGCATCTTCAACAAAGCGTTATTCGCATGTTCTTTTTGGAGAGCAATCTCCTTAGATAATCTATGGCACCGGATTATCAAAGACAAATATTTCGGTGAGCAACCCCTTTACCTTTGGCTTCGGAAGCCACATCTTATTCAGAGTTGGGCATCTCCTTTCTGGAAGGGACTTGTGTCCACCTCACAGGTTATCTTACACTGGCTCCGCTGGAGTCCGAGATCGGGTCAAGATATTATACTGGGCAGAGATAAACTCCTAGGCATTGATGAGTTCTCGTTACTGACCTTACAGCTCAGATCTCTTCTGAGGTCACGAAATATTTCTACTCTTGCCCAGCTAAAGAAAGAGAACAACACTTTCCCCCTACCTGACATTTGGTGGCACAGCAGCGAATTGAACATAGATGGTCCTGCAGCTTTGGAGTTGGACACCTTCACAGCTGCCTTAAAGAGCTCGGGCCTATCCCTCACGATTGCACAGGATACCCTCAGCTGGAGAGGGGGCGATGGATCGGGGACTGTTGGTGCCAAGAATGTATATGCTGCGCTCTGTTTTGATAGGATGATCGAGGCTCAGCCTCTTTGGCTCCGTCATATCTGGTCTTGGCAGCTCCCCTTAAAAATCAAGTTATTTTTTTGGCTTGTTTCTTTTGATAAGCTCCTCACCTGGGAGAACCTACTTAAAAGAGGAAGACAAGGGCCCGGATTTTGTGTCCTATGTAGAAGTGGATCGGATAATATTCATCATCTATTTGTCCATTGTACCTTCTCTCAACTCATCTGGAAACATTTTATGCATCTCCTCTCCCTTCCTTTCTGCTGGACTGGTGACACCTTTAATACATGTTTTCACTCCTGGTATTCTCTCCAAGCAGCGCCCCCTGCCCTGGCAATTTTAATTTGCTGGCACATTTGGCTTGAGTGCAATAAGGCACTCTTTGAGGATGCTTCCCCTTCTCCTTGGGCGGTCTATCACAGAACACAAGCCTCCTTCACTTGGAAGCAGTCTACAGACTTGATGTCTCCTCACAAAGGGGTGGACCTTATCTTACCAACAGGCCACTCTATAGCCTTCTTTGATGGAGCAGCGCAGTCGTCCGGCACATGTTGTGGTGCTGGTGGCACCTTCAAATCTCACCCAGAGAGAATTACAAAATGGTCACTTTGTTGTGGTAGGGGTACGAATACAAAGGCCGAGCTTCTTGTCTTATGGACAACACTATTGCTGGCATCCATGTGGTCCCTTGATCACCTACAGGTCATTGGCGACTCTAAGGTTATCATCGACTGGATTAATGGTATGTGCACTCTTCACTCCTCTCATATAGAGGGCTGGAAACATAAAACTCTCCTACCGGCTCGCTCTTTCAAAGATATCCACTTCCGACATCTACACAGAACCTACAATTCTGAAGCAGATACTCTCTCTAAGAGAGCTCTCCGGCAAGTGGTGGGCAGATTGGCTATCTATCATTGTGACAGAGGAATTGAGAGTACCACTTCCTTCTACAATATTTTTGAAGCGTAATTCAAGATTGTTGCATCGGTCGTTCTCCATGTACATTGTTTTTCTCATCTGATCCCTTCAGATGCCTGGCATTGAGTTCTGTTATTAGACTTTTGTTGGTGGCATCTCTCCTCACAAGCGATTGATAGCTCTCGGTGTAGCAACCTGCATTTTGATTTATACAGCTCCTACCAACGGTGTGGCACTGGTGACAGGGTGTGCCTATTGACTGTGGTATTTCCTCCTCTCTGATCAGACTTTTCTTCTGGAGGCGCCGGGTCAGTCACATACTTCTGTGGCTACAGGAAGGCGGATATCGCCTTTGGCTGAGTCTTTTATGTTTCTCGTCTTGGTGCACTGATTCACATGGTTTCGTTATGTTACATGTTTGGCTGTTTGCTTTCGGCTTTTGATAGTCCTTCCTTTGACTGGCGTCTCTTTGCAAGTTTACATGAACAACATTGTATTGTCATTGATATTCAGCCTTGACTGGAGCAGAGCAACTGTAAAAGATTTTATACCTTTATAAAATTGAGTAATTTCTTTTGGGAAAAAAAGTTATTGGACTTTTCTTTCTAAGGATCATAAGTTATTCATGACCAGTTAGTACTAGGGGATTTGGTCTTTAGAAACTTTTATTTCTAAGTTTTTAAGTCTCTTATCTTATTTAAGATCACTCAAATAGATGGTGATTAAAGTTATTAAGGTTAATTAGTAATAGGGTATTTTATTTCTAGGTTATTAAGTTTTTTAAGTTATTTAAGATCCAGATGGTGATTAAAGTTATTAAGGTTAATTGGAAATAGGGTAAATAAGTTATTAAGGTTCATACATGTTTACTAATACAAATTCTGTAAATATCATAATCATAATTATTTATTAATTCAAATTTTGTAAATATTTTAGTTAAGTATAATTATGGAAAAAGTTTAAAAGTTTTATGAAATTATTTTTTTTGGGCTATATTTTTAGGGATTTTTTTGGGCTATATTTTTAGAGGATCTTTGCTGGAAAGCCTACAAGAAATTGTTAGATTCACAAATTTGAGTACTTTGTCGGAAAGTATTGTTAGATTCATAAATTTGAGTACTTTGTCAGAAAGCCTGCAAGAAATTGTTAGATTCACAAATTTGAGTACTTGTAAAAAAATTGTCAGATTTATAGATTTGAGTGATTATTTATACAGATTTATATCACCAGATTTCGGGAAAAAAAATCATTTCTTACAATAAGATAAAAATAATGCCAAAAAATGGAAAAAAAATTGATGAAGTGATGAAATTGTTGATGCAACGCGCTAATGCTCCGGGAGCTTAGTTGGTTGTGGCTAAAGGCGGCCACATCAAATACTTCAGAGCTTTTGGAATCGCCAATCGTGACAGTGGCAAAGCCGTGAATACAAAGCATATTATGAGATATAATAGCTTCTCCAAAGTCATCACGGGAGCTGTCATTCTCAAGCTTGTTCAGGTCAGGCTACAAAAAAATGGTAGATTTTTTAATTATTTTCAATTAAATCCATTAGGAGTGATTGTGCCTGTGGTTGGGAGGAAACGAGCACCCCTTTCAGCAATTGCCTCACATTTTCCAGTTCTCATAAGTATTTCCATACTCTGTGTATTATATTGGATGTGATGATGAAATGTTTGTGTTTATGATTCAGTCTTGCAGTATTTGAACAGTTATTACATAGGCTCTTTTGGTTCTCTAAACTGTTATACATCATGGCTTTCAATTCATCTCGGTTTTGCTACTAGATAGTTATGAGATGTGAATCCACAAGAGAGATGGGGTAGGATTGACTGAAAATGTCTAAGTCCTACCAACCCTTTGAAGTTTACCTTAGTGGGAATGTCAAGTTCGATTTTGTGGGAGAAGGGAATTTTCCTTTAGAACATTAACCCATCTAACTGAGGGCTCATTCCCATACCCTTAACCCCTTTTCTACAGAAAGGATATTGTGCCTAGCCCCTAATATTTTCCAAGAGACCCATGTCACCAGGGCCTAGGAACCCTACACTAGTCCTAAATGAGCTATCTATTTCAACTTCGTGACTGGTGGCTCCACGATCCTAAAAAATAATCGAAGGCAAAAGTTTCGAATCGACGAGGGACGTCGATCTGGGGATCCAATGTAGACCTCTACTAGCCGTTAGATCAGACATAGGAAGGGAAGTGTTGAGCGCTTCGGTGAAGTGCTACTTCGGGGGATTAGGAGTGGTCTAGCGCCAAAACTCCCAAATGTCGGATTCACGGAGTTAATGTAGACCGTTGATAATAGAGGGACACGTGTCCCCCAATCAATAGTTATCCAGGAGTCCAAGCATTTAGTGATTTAGAAACACGCAAGTTTCCACCGAAGTTATGCAAGTGATCCGGATTATTTTTGGCACGAAATGAGAGCGGAGATATAATAAGGAAATGCACAGAGATATCGTGGATATTCAATAATATAACAGAAATGTATAAGAGATGCAATCATAAACACAGATATACAGTAATACACAATTTCTATTAATGAAAGAAATGTAC
>CBVK0100026149.1:0-22154 GCA_900067695.1 Picea abies
AGTGAACTATGGTTTTATAACAATTTATGTTCTTTCAAATGCATGGGTAAGATAGATGTTTAGTTACTGAAAATCTTAGTTTGACATTTTTAGATAAACTAACCTTTATTTTTTTAAAGGAGATCTGAAGTTTTTTTAGATTGTCAAAGTGAAGTGGACATTTAGTGAACTATGGTTTTATAACAATTTATGTTCTTTCAAATGCATGGGCAAGATATATGTTGTTCTTGCAATTTTACTTGAATGCTTTTACATGTGATTTTGGAAAGGTCACAATCAAGAATAAAGCTTTTTTTAGATTGTCAAAGTGAAGTGGACATTTATTGAACTATGGTTTTATAACAATTTATGTTCTTTCAAATGCATGGGTAAGATAGATGTTGTTCTTGCGATTTTACTTGAATGTTTTTACATGTGATTTTGGAAAGGTCACAATCAAGGGTAATGTTCAAGTATTGAGATAAACTCATATTTTTTTTTTGGAGAAGTGGAGTGAACATTTAAAGGAGATCTTAAGTTTTTTTTAGATTGTCAAAGTGAAGTGGACATTTAGTGAACTATGGTTTTATAACAATTTATGTTCTTTCAAATGCATGAGTAAGATAGATGTTGTTATAAAAATTTTACTTGAATGTTTTAATTTTTTTAGATTTATAAGAATTAGTGATTAGTTGAGATTACCTTAAATAATTTATTGAGATAAACTCATATTTTTTTTTTTGAGAAGTGGAGTGAACATTTAATGAACTATGGTTTTATTACAAGTTTTCTTCTTTCAAATGCCTATGTGTGGGTTAGTTAGATACATTTGTTGTTGAATTTCCTTATGGGATATAGTGATATTTTACAAATTTATTTATTTATTATTAAATTTAGGGTGTGTGGGTTAGATACATGTTGTTGTTGTTGAATTTCCTTATGGGATATAGTGTTATTTTACAAATATATTTTTTTATTATTAGATTTAGGGGAATTAGTCGATATAGTGTTATTTTACAAATATATTTTTTTATTATTAGATTTAGGGGAATTAGTCACTAGTTGTGATTACCTTGAATTGCTATGAATATTTTAGTAAAACAATTTGTTACAATAGATATTTCAATATTTTGAAACTTGTTATTATGTAGTTTATTATCTTAGATCTTAGATATAATATTACTAAGGTAGCACTAAAGAATATTGAAATAATTGAAACCAAAATAAAAGAAAATATTTTGAAACTTGTTATTATGTAGTTTATTGTCTTAGATCTTAGATATAATATTACTAGGGTAGCACTAAAGAATATTGAAATAATTGAAACCAAAATAAAAGAAATAAGCATGTGACTTAGGAAAATCAATACAGTAGAAAACCCAATTATAAGGTCTTTGCTTTGTACATTTTTTCTTAGTTATGAAATATAAGTACAAAGAAATGAAAATTCACTATGGAGTTGTTATGGCCATTGTGACTTGAATGACTTCTACATAATCTTCTACCTTCTCTGTTATGTTTCAATATCCCACTACTAGATGCTCTACTCAACTATGGAACAATAACAATACCAAAAGAATGGAACCCCTTCCTTTCGTAGTGGCATAGTATTTAACATCACTTGATCACTGTTTAGGGTTAGGGTTAGATTTTTTGTATGCCTAAACCCTTAGTTAGTGTTAGGTTTTTGTACCCTCCAAAATATTCTTGAATGTTCACATGTGAATAGACGACAAGTGTGATTAATGGGGGCTGATGTGGTATCCACTAGATACCATGGTGGTCAACTTGTGGGAGGTATAACTTTAACATATGAACTCTAATTGAGATGATTTTTGCATTGTTGGAAAGCTTTTGATGTCTATAACAACATCGAGGGATTAAGAGCAAAGCTTGCAAAGTTTTGGCACTAAAAAGTATCATTTGATGCCTCAAATTGGCGTTGGAAGTTTCTAGATCCCAAATCACCAAATTGAAACTACCCCTAAAATGAGCCATGCAAGTCAATTCTTCCAATTTTTCCACCCAAAAAATACCGAGATAGATGAAAAATTAAATAATTATCCATTCTTTATTAACTCATCAAGACAAATAGACGAGCAAAACCTTCCCCATCTAGATATCGAGAATTAGCATGTTGAAACTTCTTGATGGAATCACCTATTGCTCTCAATAAGTTTGCACAAATAAGATGAGGGGCAAGACCGATCAAAAAAACACATAGTAGCTGTAAATATTGATAGGCAATTAGGGGGTGGAACCAGGAGTCGGGGTGGCGGTGGGATGCGTTAATGCGTCAGAATCAGAACAAGGGTTCCTCAGAACTCGTGTCACCCCATTAATACTCTGCGTTCGTGTTTGCTGTAAAATGACGTTCCTCACAACAGGTGGCAGAGCATATTCACGACCACAACAACAACGCCACAATTTCCACGTATGGATTTGCTCTATGTAGGGGATCTCGGTCCTTAGGTCAAGACGCCCAACTCGTCCAGTTCTCTATTTATTACAGGTTTTAGGATCAGAGAGGGGACTTTCATTTTTACACCATTTCCAAGCATGGATAATGGAAAACCTGGTCCTAAATTGTTTACCTACGGGTTATAGTCGCATGAGGCATAGTCAGAGATGTGAGCAAGCTTTTGCAGCAGGTGATTATTTGAGAGTTTGAGATGGTGAATGTGGACGACTCCTCAACAAAGCTATGGAAATTAACCTCTTTTTAATTGTGGCATTCATACTCAACAGAGCTATGGCAATTAAAATTTTGTTGTATTCAAGATAAAAATGATTGACGTTACGTTTACACCCAGTAGCACTGGTAAGTTCACTAAATCTGAGTTTTTGCAGTTTCCAGTTTAGATATTGAATGGTTCCTGGAAGCTGGAGATGGTGAAACCTTTAGGTATGGTGTACTTAAAGTTTGGAACTTTACTAAAAAAAACAACATAGCTGGTGGTTGAAGTGCAATGATTTATTTAAGGTTGTCAAGCATTTTGGGTCAGTTATAAACATACATGTTCAGTGGCATCAACATTGTGTCAGGCTTGCTTTGATTTAGCTATTAAAATACATAGAACTTGTTTGCATTTGTTATCTTGGCTGCCCAATCTAAGGAGTGCTCTATCTCTTTTAGGTTTCCACACACGACTTTACAATACAAACAACCACACGTGGCTTTACAATGCAGACAATAACTGTGTTTATGGCATAGTTTAAATTGTTATTATATCAGAAATAGATGTACTAATAACAACAATAATGTAACCCTATATTCATTTATGTTAAAATGTTGCTGGCTCGCCAAGTATTGTTAAGTGCTATAATTACACAGATTCATTGATAAGAGTCGGCATAATGACATTTCACTCCTCTCATTTCGGTTAATCAACATTACCTATGTTGTTGATCCGGATTTTATGAGTAGAATGAAATGAATATAGATTATTATCAAAATACGCTTAACACAGAATAACAGATATATAGTAAAACTGGTTTATATTCAATAAGGAAATAAGTTGAAACGGTAAAATGCAAGGGAAAACAAGCTTGCTAGAATGGTGGCGGCTTATCTCTGAGAAGAGATGTGACGATTGCGCTCATTCACAAGAAGATCACCACAATGAGGCTCTGAAGGCCTTTTTACAATAAACATGAATGTCAAAAACCCTAGACATCCAAAAACCTAACCCTAGGAGATGAAGCACCAAACGTCATGCGGGTCTCGTTTGGGTAAGTTAGTACATCAACTTCTTGGGGTCATAGCTTTTGCATACGATCTCCATTTTAGGCGCATGATATCCTGTTGGAAAGGTCTATCTGAGGACTACACATGTTGTTGTTAGACTTGACTCTATTTATATTTTGACTGTGGTGAGCCCTAAAAATGTTGTTTAGAGCCATTTATGGCCCTGGAAGTCAGGGACCTGAAAACTAGGAAAAAACTGCCAAACTGGAAAACTGTCAAAATGAACTAATAGGAATAGGTGGGAGGCCACTGACATCCATCTGGATCAATCCTCCCCCATTATGAAGCAATGGTCTCCATCGAGTTGAGTTCTCCCATTAGATGAGAAAATTTTTGCTGAATTTGGCCCCAAGTGAGCCACTTACCTTGGTGCAGGAGCTGCCCTGGTTTAACAACTCGATAAAGCTGGATCCTTTGCTGACGAGTGCCCTTGACCTATTTTTCCACAATCTGATTATTGGATCCCTGTTGTATGCAGTCGAGGTTGAGCTCTGTTGGTGTCAGTTGTTCTGCTATCTTTGAGCTGTCCAATAATGGTGGGAAATAAGGTTGAAGGAGATCCATGTTGAACACTGGGTGCAAGCCAAGGAAAGGAGGAACGTTGGGCTCAAAAGCGTTATCACCCACAACCTTGGTGATGGTGTATGGTCCATATCAGAGTGGGAGAAGCTTCTGATGGGGTCCTATGAGGCGTTCTTTCTGCAAGTGCAACCAAACTTTGTCGCCCACTTGAAACTTATGTGGCACCTAATGTTGATCATCGTGCTACTTGTACTTGTCATTGGACTTCTGTAGGATATCCTGAACCTGTTGGTGAATGTGTTGGATCCGCTCAATGAACCGGGTAGCTTTGTCAGCTTCAGTTGGAGCAGGACATGAGTCAGCCGAGGTGACCGCAAGGGGTAGTGCAACATCTACAGGACCCAATGGTTGGAATCCAAACCCCACCTTAAAGGGGATGTGGCCAGTTCAACTATACAGAGCTCGGTTGTAACTATGCTGGACATAGGGAAGACTCTCATCCCATGTGTGAGCATTCTTGGAATTATACATGCACATGATATGCACGATCATTTGATTTACGACCTCGTTTTGGACATTTGTTTGGGGGTGGAAGGTCGTGGATTTGGTGAGCTTGGTGTCTAGCAGTGACCAAAGGCTCGACCAGAATGTGATGAGAAATTGAATGTCTTGATCTGAGACAATGGTTTGTGGGATTCCAAAATGTACCCAGACTTGTTCAAATAAGATCTTGGCAGTTGCCTTTGCTATGATGATCTTCTTGCTGGCGGCCATAATCTTCATCTTAGAAAAGCGACCAACAACCACAAAAACACAGTCATTTCCCCACTTGGTGGATGGGAGGCCCAACATGTAGTCCATTAAGATGGATTCTCATGGCCTGTCAGGAGTAGGAAGAGGGGTGTACAGGCCCTGTTTCTTAGTGGTCGGTTTGGAAATAACATAGGTAGTGCAGGACTTGATATACTTGCTAACCTTCTGTCGAAGTTTCGACCAATAGAAATGTTTCTGCAACATTGCCACTATCTTTTCGACACCAAAGTGTCCTGTCACTCGACTGTAGTGGGCCTCCTAGATCATATTTTCTCGCTCGCTTGATGGAACACAGATATGGCCCATACGACACATCATCCCATCCCGAAGATGAAAATTAGCGACAACTGCGTTTGCGCTCAACATTTGGTAGGTGGTGGTGAATTCTGGGTCTGTCTTATAGAGTTGGGGCCATCCATAGGTCTCATGGCCACAAGAGTCTAGCACCGTGGTGAGTGCCGCGGTTGGTGCTTCCTATTTTATACTTGATGTTGAGGTGGAATTGCTGCAAGTATGTTGACCACTTCTGATGGTCGTCATTTTGCAATTTGCCTTGTTTATGCATGAACTGCAATGGCTTATGATCAGTGTGAATGAATGTCTCCTTCCCAAGAATGTAATGTCTCCATTGGCACCAAGCTTGCACAGTGGAGTACATTTCTTTATCGTAAGTAGGGTACTTACAGACAACATCTGATAATGTCTCACTATGATAGGCCACGGGGTGGCCGTGCTGAATGAGAACGATGCCCACAACATAGTCTAAAGCATCTGTCTTGATCTCAAAGGGCTGTTGTAGGTTCAGTAGTGAAAGTAATGGGGCTGAGCACAAGAGCTACTTCAAATCATCAAACGTTTTTTTTTGGGACCGACCCCACGAAAATTTCACCTTACCACTACCCCTGGTTACTTGGCTGAGGGCCCATGCAATATGGTAGAATCCCAACACGAACCTGCGGTATAAATTGGCAAGGCCCATGAAGCTTCGAAGCTCAGTGAGTGTGGTTAGGGCTGTATAGTCATGGATGACTTGGATCTTGGCTAGATCCACATGTACACCATGCTGATCAATGATGTAGCCCAGGTAATGGACCCTGTCCATGCCAAAGGATCATTTTTCCAAGTTGGTGTATAGCTTGTGCTGCTGCAAAGTGTGCAGAACCTTCTAAATATGTTGCAAGTGTTCTGCCCAAGTATTGTTGTAAATGAGAATGTCATCTAGATACACCACTAAAAAAGTATCGGTGAATGGTCGCAGGATATCGTCCATCATCCTCACGAAAGTGGTTGGAGCATTTTTCAAAAAAAAGGGCACGACCAACCATTAAAAAAGACCTTCCTTTGACTTAAAGGTGGTCTTCCATACATATTTCTGTTCTATCGAGACTTGGTGGTAGCTAGACTTCAGATCAATCTTACTGAAGTATTTAGCCCCCGTGAGTTGATCAAAGAGGTTGTTGATTTGGGAATCATGTACCGGTTTTTGACTGCGATTTTATTCAGGGCCTGATAATCAATGTAGAGTTGTCAGGTTCCATCTTTCTTCTGTACCAGTATGATTGGGCTCTCACAAAGCGATGAGCTAGGACGAATGTGCCCCTTGTGGAGCAGTTCTTGGATCTGTCGCTTGATATCCTCATTTTATGACAAAGACCAATGGTAGACTGGCCCATTGGGCAGTGGTGCACCGGGGGTTAGATTGATGGGGTTCTTGACCTGACAATGCATAGGTACCTTGGTAGGTGAGGAGAAGATATCTGAGTATTCTTCCATGACCTTATCCACTTGCTTCTGTTGTGTGGAGAGGTCACCCACAAAGACCTTGGATGTGGCTGCGATCTTTCTCTCATTCTTAGAGAAAATCATGAAGAAGAAAAGATTCCCCATCTGAGAGATGACCTTCCTGCATTACTTGGTAGATATCAAGGAAATAGTACTAGGTGGGACTACCTCGGGTATCCTATACAATTTCTTGTTCAAAGTAATAATAACACTACGAGGCCTAGACTCGTATACAACATGTTGTTTCCATAAATATGGTTGGCCCAAAAGAACCTTAGAAGCTTCGAGAGGGGAAACATCACACAATACCTCGTCTTTGAAGAGATTGATGTCGTATGAAAGATGACATTGTTGGTTGACGCGGATGTCGCTTCCTTGGTGGAGCCATCCAATGGTGTAGGGCTGCGGGTGCAGCATTGTCGATAGGGAGATTCACTTGAAAACCTATGCTGAGATGAGGTTCTTTTGGATACCACTATCAACGATGAAGTGCAACGCGGTTCCCTTCACCCACATCTATGAATGAAAAAGGTGCTGGCCTTCCTTGGGCTTGTCTAGTTCACTAGGATGGAGCTTGATGGTAGCAACAATAACACTGGGTTCTGCGTTAATGATCCATCTCCCCCTTTCTGGTTCTGGCTCCAAGTTGGAACCCACATTTGATTCAAAGGCTTTCACCTCAGCCACCAACGAATGCTTTAAGCGACAATCAACAATGTTATGCCAAGAGATCTTATGGTAGTCACACCACTTCCCAATATCTTTCTTTGTCTTTTCATTGTCCTTCTTTTCTTGTGGTCTGGACTGGTTGTCCTGAGGCGGGCTGTCTTTGCTCTATTCTTTGCTCTACGGGTTGGGGCCACCCATTCCTAGCTTTTGTTGTGAGGGGTTCCCAGGTCCAAATTGCTGCGTCTTTTGTTTGAGCTTCTGCTCGATTTTGATGGCATATTGATAAGCCGCATGAGATGTACAGAAAATCCATTTCAACCTGGATGTATCTATGCAGACTGCTGCGATACTTGAGCACCAGATTTCACTCAAAATCTTTGATACCTAGCTTGGTGCGCAAGGTATGGAAGATATTTGTGAACTTGGGCACTGCTTGGTCTCTTTCCTGCTGCAGTGTGGTCCATTTTGTGTACATGTCGTCATAACTTACAACATGGTAGTATTGTTCCTTAATAGCATCCCTGAAGGACTCCTAGGTGACCACGACTATAAATAATGAGGGTTCATCTGTTTCCTTCTACTCACAGAAAGTTTCCCACCAATATTTGACACGGGGAACGACTTTGAGGAGCACAAAAGTAATATTTTCTCTATTCGAGAAGTTATGGAGAGAGAAATACCCTTCTAGTAGATTCAACCATTTATCTACAACCTCTGTGTCTATTTGACCTTCAAATATAGGAATATCGAAGTTGATTTGTACCTTGAAGGGGGCAGCGCCTCTGTTTGAAGAAGATGCGTCGCCTGTTGGTAGCTGCCGAAGGATTTGTGCAAAACTATCCATCATCTCGTTCCTCTATTGTGTGATGTCTTCCTCAAGAAACATTTTGAAGGGTTCTCTTGTTTTGTCATCTTTTTTTTTTCTCCCACCATGAAAGGTTGCTTGGGCGTGTGAGATATTTTCTCCTCAAGATAAATAAGCTCGAGACCCAATTCTTTGTAACCTGACCTCGTTGGGGACATGCATTAAGAATGACAAGGAGAATACCGCTCTGATACCACTGATACAGATTTTATGAGCAGAATGAAATGAATACAGATTATTATCAAAATATGCTTAACAAAGAATAACATATATACATTAAAATTGGTTTCTATTCAATAAGGAAATAAGCTGAAACTGTAAAATGCAATAGAAAACAAGCTTGCTATAATGGTGGCGGCTTATCTCTGAGAAGAGATGTGAGGGTTGCGCTCATTTGTAAGAAGATCATTACAATGAGTCTGTCAAGGCGTTTTTACAATAAACATGAATGTCAAAAACCCTAGACATCTAAAAACCTAACCCTAGGAGATGAAGCGCCAAAAGTCATGTGGGTCTTGTTTGGGTAAGTTAGTACATCAAATTCCCGGGGTTGTAACTGTTGCATACGATCTCTATTTTAGGCACACAATAGCCAGTTGGAAAGGTCTATATGAGGACTACACATTTTGTCGTTAGACTCTGACCCCTTAAAAATTCTAACTTTGGCGAGCCCTAAAAACGATGTTTAGGGCCTCAAAATGACCTTGAAAGTCAAGGACCCAAAAACTAGGAAAAAACTGCGAAACTGGAAAACTGCGAAATGAGCCAGTTGGAATAGGTGGGAGGCCAACGACATCCATCTAGATCAGTTGTTTACACATATCATCCATAATGGGCTATGGAGTGCATTGAGAGAATTGGTTATATTGACTGCTGAAATTTGTGCCTTCATATGATTCAGGAGTTTTCTATTTATGTTTTTGAAAGGTTTTTACTCAGAAGTTTCTAATCATTGCAATGGGAGAAGCTAATTTTCCATTACAAAGGGTATCTAACTAGCACAAATCCATTTTTCTCTTAAATCTATTATGTTATATATCTGCATATATTTGAGCTTTATTGTATGCAGAAGATTATCAAATTCTTGATAGTTCAATTTAGTGTTTATTTATAACACATTTAGTTTGCTACTTCTAAGAAATTTGATATATCTACATATATATTATCTTAGATTAAAGTCTCAAATTTCGTATTAAGGGAACTAACAGATTTGATATTTTTAGTTTAGTTGTTTTTTATTAAATGGGTGTGCTTTGATAGAGAAATTACGTATATTTTTCATATATTTATTTTGTACATGAGCGAATATCTATTATAAGATACTCCTATATCAACAAAACCACCTAAACTTATATCAAAATTTCTTATAATTTACTATTGTAGCAGTAACTACATGCATACAGGAGTAGGATAATGTGTCGTCTTGGTTCATAGTTGGATGGATAAAAACACATCAACTAGCAATTTCCTTTTTCTTTTTAAATCTGCTGTTAAAACCCACACTTTCAATGGCTGCCATTTTCAACAACCATGAATATTAACTGTAATATTACAAGAATAATATATCATACAACAACAAAAACTAGCATTTAGTTAAGAAGATACAGAGCTTTGACAAGTATGGTTAAGGAACCGTTCTTTATATCTGAAAACACGTAAAAAGAAAGAAAGAGTGATAATCTTACTGTATTGGTACATGCAGTTGATAGTTTCCATCTATGTGCTGAAATCTATATGGATAGGAAAAACTCCTCCAATCATCATTATTACATAGTTTGTATAGATGGCTATATAGTTGTAGTTGATCCCGGTGCAGATTGAGATTCACAACCATAGCCCCTAGCTCTACACCATGTATAATCTAAATTCACTTAATATATACTAAGCCATCAATACACGATACACTGTATATTCTATCACTTCCCTAGAAAACTAAATGAAGCATAAATGAATTTATCATTTTTTTTGTTAGCGTAGAAGCAATTTAAGTGATTCTCTACTTCAATGTTAATTGAAATAACAAAGAAAGGGAAAAATATCATGTTCTTTTAACTTAGGCTTTGTTTCAGTTTAAAGAAAGTTAGTTTCATGGACATTATGTGGAAAGGATGTCCTAAATTTTCAATTTTGCAGAGGAATTGTGCAATATATTTTATAAGCCGAGTTGGGAAAGAAATAGATACTTGAATACAATCCAGTGGCAATAGACCATGCAAATACCAAAGGATGACATTCACAATGCAAATACCAAAGGATGACATTCACAATTCTCTAACAGGGACATTGTCACATGTGGCTTGTTTGCAAACACGACGAGCGACTTTATTTATACATAATTATCACATGGATGTGACTTTCCATAATACTTAATCATGATTCTCACTTATTACATTTTACTTTCTAATAATAAAAAACAATAAAATGGCTTTAATATTAGCATGCCTAGACCTAAACATTTAATGAATTATAAAATGACTTTAGTATTAGCATGCCTAGACCTAAACATTTAATGAATTATGGTTTGATTGCAAGTTATCTTCTTTCAAACTCGTTGACTCCTGATTGGTTAGATAACATATTACATTAAATTATTGTGACTATTTTATTGAAGCCATTTTTCATAATAAAATTTACAATATTTTGAAATCTTTTGTTATAAAGTTTATTATTTTAAATCTGATAAAGTTTATTATTTTAAATCTCAGATTTAGATTTAGTATTATTAGTGTAGTGTTTTAATTATGGAAATCATTGAAACTGAAATGAAAGAAACAAGTAAATGAACACACCATCCACACACATTAATGCAAGATGTGACTTGGGAAACACAATACAAGATAAAACTTAGCTAGAAAGTGAGGCCTATGCTTTGCTCTCTTTTTCTCAGTTATGAAATGCAAGTACAAAGGGGCACTCACTATGGAGTTTCCATGGACATTGTGGCTTGAATGACTATTATAGAATCTTCTAGTGCGACTGTTGTGCTTCAATATCCCACTACTAGATGTTCTATTCAACTATGGAACAATAACAATACCAAAAGAATGGAACTGCTTCCTTTTCTAGTGTAGCTTGATAAATATCTAGGGTTAGGGTTAGGTTTTTTGCATGCCTTTTTTTTCAATTAGTTTTACAATTTTGGACCCTATAAATTTTTTGAAATCCCACATGTGAATAACCCCACATGTGTGAGTAATGGGGGCTAACATGGCATCCACTCGGTACCATGGTGGTAACCAGGGTAGGTCAACTTTCCCGAGGCTTAACTTTCGCTTTCAAACTTCAGTTAAGGTGAGTTTTGCACCATTCGAAAGCTTTTGGTGTATAGAGCAAAGCTCATGAAGTTTTGACTCCCAAAAGTGTTGTTTGATGCCTCAAACTGGCTCTAGAAGTTTCTAGACCCCAAATCATCAAATTGGGACCTAAAATGGGCCCTTCAAGCCAATTCCTCTGATTTTTCCACCCAGAAAGTACTAAGGTAAATGAAAAATTATATAATGATCCATTCTAGATCATTGCATCAATACCAAAAGATGAGGAATGCCTTCCCCATCTAGGGATCAAGGATTAGCTTGCTGAAAATCTCTGATGGAATCATGTAATGTTCTTGACTTGGCTAGTCTAGGAAACGCTGCTAATGTGTGTGTAGGATCAAAGGTTTATAGCATATAAATGATCATACAAATAATAAATGCAACAAAGGATTGCAAAGTTTGTATTATGATATCTCTGTGGATTACAAAATGGCCGAATGCGGCTGAATAATTGACAATACTTGACTAGATCAACATACAAAGGATCTTAGCCGGAATATAAATAAGCAACTGTGGCTGAATAAAATAACAACACTCGGCTAGATCAAAAGAGAAAAGGACCTTAGCCGGAATACAAATAAGCAACTAAAAGATAATACCTGGAATATGGGAGCACTGCGGAATAAATGAAGAATGATGGAAGACCTGGATGATCTTCCTAGTGACTGGGGTGTGTCTTTCAACACCGAAATCAGCCAACTGGTGTCTTCCTCCTAGAATACACTGAACTATCTCTCCTGAGATGCACCTCTTCTCCTCAATGACAAGTCATAATCTGCATAATCATGAATTAGGTTGCTGACCCTTCCTTTATAGCTTTCCAAAACCCTAAATCAATGTTGAAACCCTAATTCACTGTCGACTTCTATTTTAGCTCATAATGACTTAAAAGTGCTTTTAACCCTTTTTAGCTCAATGTCACTTTCTGAATATAACACCTGTGACTGGAGTGATCTCTAGTAACCCTATTTACCCCTCTTTGGCCCAGTCTATAGTCTAACGGGGTGGTTTAGACCATTAAGCCTCCTCTCTGGAGCTCCTATTTGGAAAGGGACATTACAGTCCTCCCTTCGACATTACAGTCCTCCCTTCTCGAAATTGCTTGTCCTCAAGCAATACCTGTCCAGGGTGCTGCAACACCTACTCGCTCTCCCAAGTAGCGTCCTCTACTAGAAGCCCTCTCCATCTGATCAAACACTCTCTGATGACCCTTCTCCTTAGTTTCCACTCCCAGAACTCCAAAACCTCCTTTGGAAATAACTCCAACTGTCCCTCCTCATCCAACGGGGGAAGCTCCTCTGATGTGCTAATGAATTGTCCCACTGCCTTTTTGAGGCAAGACACATGGAACACGTTATGAATCTTGCTCCCCTCTGGAAGCTCTAGCTCGTAAGCAACCTCGCCTACTCGGCGCATGATCTTGTAAGGACCATAAAATCTGGGTTTGAGCTTCTCAGCCCCACTCTTCTTCAGAGATGACTGTCTGTAGGGTTGGAGTCTCAAGAAAACCAAATCTCTAACCTCAAAGCTGTGCTCTATCCTGTGCCTGTTCACACTTATCTTCTGTCGGTTTTTCACCATCTGCAGGTTCTCTTTCAACAACTTGAGAATCTCTTGACTCTCTATGATCCAATCCTTGGCCTTTGGAGCTCTGCTCTCCCCGAAGACATGGTCTACCAAAGTGGGAGCATCATATCCGTACAATGCTCAGAAGGGTGTCATACCACTGGACATGTGGAAGGTGGTGTTGTAGCAATGTTCTCCTAAATGTAACCACTTACCCATGTTCTCTGCTATCCTCCTACATAGTTCCTCAAATACCCTTCAACCCACTTGTTGACAATCTCGTTCTGCCCATCTGTCTGAGGGTGATAGTTGGTGCTAGGTGTCAACTCTGTCCCCACCAACCGAAACAACTCTCTCCAAAATGTCCCTATGAACCAACTGTCCCTGTCACTGACGATGTTCTTCGGCAACCCATGAAGTCTGAAGACCTCCCTGAAGAAAATCTTGGCTACCTGAACTATGCTGTACTCTGTCGATATGGTCTAGAAGTGAGCAAACTTGGTCAATCTGTCGACCACTGCATAGATACAGTCCTTACCCTAGACCTTGGGTAGATTCGTGATGAAGTCCATAGATATACTCTCCCATTTCTACTCTGGAATGGGGAGTGGCTGAAGTAGCCCTACTGGAAGAACATGCTCTGACTTGTTTTGCTGGCAAGTCACACACTCACCGACGTGTCTCATAACGTCCTGTTTGAGGCCCTTCCATGAGAACCTCTCTCTGATCTATTTGTAGGTTTTGAAAAACCCCTGATGGCTTGCTAGAGGTGAATCATGAATTGCAGTGAGGATCTTCTTCTTAAGCCTTGAATCTGGCACCAAGTAGACTCTATCCTTGTAAAATATGACATCGTTAATGACCCTATACCGGTCATCCTGCATCTACCTATCCATCACCTCACAAGCGAACTTGTTCTTGGAATATTCCACTAACAAGTGGGATTTCCAATCTGCTGAAATCTCCATCAAAGAACATGTCACAGGTCTCCTCGATAGTGCATCGACCACAATGTTCTTCTTCCCCTTGACATACTCTATGTCAAAGTCAAATGTCTGTACCTTCGTCACCCATTTTTGTTGGCGCTCACTGAGGTCCTTCTGCTCAAGGAAATACTTCAAACTGTTGTGATCGGTCTTGACCACGAATTTGCTACCCACCAAATATTGTCTGAACTTGGTCAAGGCATGCATGATTGCCAACATTTCTTGTCATAAATGGAGTACAACCTCTCAGGTTGACTAAGATTTTGTCTCTCGAATACAATGGGGTGTCCTCCCTGCATCAAAACTGCACCAATCCCTTCGCCGGATGTGTCACACTCTAGTACAAATGGCAAGGTGAAGCCTGGTAGTGCCAACACTGGACAAGTGCCCATGAATTCCTTCATGTGATCAAAGGCTTCCTATGATTTCTCGGTCCATATGAAGGCCCCATGCTTGGTAAGATCTGTCAGCGGTGCTCCAAGCTGAGAAAAACCCTGGACGAACTGCTTGTAATAGCTGCATAGCCCGAAGAAGCTCCTCAATTCTGTCATGTTCTTGGGCGTCGGCCAATCCAGAATGGCCCTGATCTTCTCTTGGTGCACCTGTACCCCCTATGCACTGATGATGTGGCCTAAGTAAAGAAGCTATGTCATACTGAACTCGCACTTGGACTCTTTGGAATATAATGACTGTGCCTCCATGATGCTCAATACCTCATCCAAGTGCCTCATATGCTCTTGCCATGACCGGCTATAGATCAAGATGTCATCGAAAAAAACCAAGACTGATTTCCTTAACTGATCCTTGAATATATGGTTCATGCAAGACTGGAATGTAGTGGGTGCATTGGTTAGCCAAAATGGCATAACTAGGAACTCGAAGTGTCCAAAATGACATTGAAATGCCGTCTTCTCTATGTCCTGCTCTCGGATGTTGATATGATGATATCCAGAGCGTAGATCAATTTTTGAGAAGAAAACTACCCCATGCAGTTCATCCATCAACTCGTCAATGCATGGGATAGGGTACCGGTTCTTGATGGTTTTCTTGTTCAAGGCTCGGTAATCAATGCACATCCTCATGGTGCCATCCTTCTTCAGAACTAAGACAACTGAAGAAGCAAATGGGCTGTTGCTCGGTATGATGTGTCCCATCGCTAACAATTCCTTGATTGCCTTCTCTATCTCATCCTTGAACCTCCTAGGATGATGATAGGGGGGGGTGATCATAGGTTTGGCCCCCTCCTCTAACTCAATGGTGTGCTCAAACCCCCTGTCAGGTAGTCTCCCTGGTGGGATTACCTCAAAGACATGATGATGTCATACCAATAAATTCTTGATCTCTGTGTGGTATTGTTGTCGACCTTCTGAATCCTTTTGAGTAGTGATCAAGCATTCTGCGGCATATGCTACCTCCCCATGTCTAAATATCCTCTCCATCCTCTTGGCTGAAACTGTCCTGGGTGCTCCTGTCGACATACCTCTTAGAACAACCTTCTTCCCATCCTGATCTTTAAATCCCATTTCCAAGGTATGGTAGTTGGTAGTGATTTTTCCCAAGGTAATCATCCACTGAACTCCTAACACCACATCTGTGTCCAATAGGTCAACCACATAAAATGTGTCTCTCACTGTGTAGTTGCCTAACTTCATCTCTAAGTTTGGAATTCTGTCTAGACACTCTACTGTGTGGCCATCTGCTACTGCAACATCAAACCCCTCAAACTCCTCTATCTGAAGTGCCCGTCTTGATACTAGTGAAGCGTCGATGAAGTTGTGGGTGGCCCCACCATCTATCAGGGCGATTGCCCGTTGCCCCTAAATAATCCCTCTGATACGGAGGGTATCATACCTATGAACACCGGAAAGGGTCGCTATGACTCCTCCATTTGTTGGTTTCCTCCTGTTAGCCTGTTCTGGCGGTTGTGGGACTACTGGAGGATGGGCTCTTGTCGGTGTCGGTGGTCTACGGGGAAGCTGCTCCTCTGTTGGTGCTGAATCCTCCTCTGAACTAGTGGATCCATTGTCTTTCTCCTCCTCCTCACTGTCCACACTGTTTTTTGCTACCTCAATATAATGAATCTCTCCCTTGCCCATGCACCTGTGGCCTCATCCTGATCTCTGAATCCCATTTCCAAGGTTTGGTAGTTGGTAGTGATTTTTCCCAAGGTAATTATCCACTGAACTCCTAACACCACATCTGTGTCCGATAGGTCAACCACATAAAATGTGTCTCTCACTGTGTAGTTGCCTAACTTCATCTCAAAGTTTGGAACTCTGTCTAGACACTCCACTGTGTGGCCATTTGCTACCGCAACATCAAACCCCTCAAACTCCTCTGTCTGAAGTGCCCGTATCGATACTAGTGAAGCGTCGATGAAGTTGTGGGTGGCCCCACCATCTATCAGGGCGATTTCCTGTTGCCCCTGAATAATCCCTCTGATACAGAGGGTATCATACCTGGGAACACTAGAAAGGGTCTTTATGACTCCTCCCTTTGCTGGTTTCCTCCTGTTAGCCTGATCTGGCGGTTGTGGGACTACTGGAGGATGGGCTCCTGCCAGTGTCGGTGGTCTATGGGAAAGCTGCTCCTTTGCTGGTGCTGACTCCTCCTCTGAACTAGTGGATCCATTGTCCTACTCCTCCTCCTCACTATCCATGCTTTCTACTGCTACCTCAATATAATGAATCTCTCCCTTGCCCATGCACCTATGGCCTGGGACCTAAGGATCTCTGTAGTTGAAGCAAAGCTTCTTCCTCATAAGCTCTCGCCTAGTCTCATCATCCAACTTCTCCTTTCCCTTCCATTCTCTCTAGAATGGCTTCCTGTCTCGATCCCTTTAGGGAACAAATGGTTTGGAGAAAGTTTTAGTCTTTGGCACTGAGTCTGCCAGATCTCAAGTGCGAAGGATGGCATCCTGCAAAGTGGGAGGCTTGTATGCCTTCACCCATCCTCTCAAAGGCTTTCTGAGTCCTTATGTGAATAGCATGATCATCCTGGGCTCTGATATATCTGTCACTGCCACGACTACCCGCTGAAACTCTGTGATGAATGCCTCTACTGTGCCAGTTTGTCTCAATTGGGCTAGATCCCTGAAGTGTATCTCAGGATCCTTCCTGTCAAACCTGTCCATGAGACTATCTGTAAACTCCCTATAGGAGGTGATGCGACTGTGACCCAATGTCACTAGTCCATGATACCACCACTCGTGTGCCTCACCCTCCAAGTGTAAGGTCGCGAAACTGATGGCCTCTGTCTCGGTCATCTGGTTGAGCTTGTAATACGTGTCTAGTTTCTGTACACAAGCTCTGGCGGTGTATTTGGATGATCCGTCGAAAGAAGGGATGGTGAGTTTCCCAACTTTTCGGATGAAATTGAGGTTATGCCCCTGCTACTGTTGCGGTCCTCCCCTCTGCGGCTCTCTGGGGCGGTTCCTGAGTCTGAGTCCACAGTACTCAACTAAGGTCATGTCCTGATGGAAGTCATGACCCAATGCTGCGTACTCCCTCCTATACTTTGCAATGTCATTGGCATGAGTGGGTGGCCTCTGTGATATTGGTGGCGGTGCTGCTACCAAGGGTGCCCTCTGGAAACTAGGAAACAAGGGTCTGGGAATCCTACTCACAGAGGTGTATGTGTGAGAGGGTGACTGGGGTCTACTACTTGCTCCTAAGTTCCCCTGTGCTGCATGCGGGACTTGTGTATCTGGGGTGCCCACTCTAGCCAATCTATCAACCACCTGTGCCAAGGACTGAGACATGGTCCATTGACTAGCTAACATACCATTGATAATCTGCATGAAAGCTGCCTTTGGATCTACGGGGGCCTTGCCACTACCCTCTGGTCGCTCATATCTATCTCCTAGTATCCTCTTTGCCTTGCGCTCAACCGTTCTCTCTGCTTCTCTATGTGCCTCTTCCTCTTCCTCTGAGCTAAGAGGAAAAGGGGGAAAATCATGCCTATGCCTTCTTTCCTGATGCCTGTTGTAAGTGACATATTCATCATCTACATGTTCACGACCCTCTGGGTCTTCTGCTGCACTCATTGTCTTTAGTCACAGGCTGGCAGGACTAAAGCTCTGATAGCATTGTAATGTTCCTGACTTGGCTAGTCTAGGAAACGTTACTAATGTGTGTGTGGGATCAAAGGTTTACATCATATAAATGATCATACAAATAATAAATGTGACAAAGGACTGCAAAGTTTGTATTATGGTATCTCTGTGGATTACAAAATGGCCGAATGCGGCTAAATAACTGACAATACTCGACTAGATCAACATACAAAGGATCTTTGCCGGAATATAAATAAGCAACTGCGACTGAATAAAATAACAACACTTGGCTATATCAAAAGACAAAAGGACCTTAGCCAGAATACAAATAAGCAACTAAAAGATAATACCCGGAATATGGGAGCACTGCGGAATCAATGAAGAATGATGGAAGATCTGGATGATCTTTCCGGTGACTACGATGTGTCTTTCAACACCGAAATCAACCAACTGGTGTCTTCCTCCTGGAATACACTGAACTATCTCTCCTGAGATGGAACTATCTCTCCTGAGATGCGCCTCTTCTCCTCAATGACAAGTCATAATATGCATAATCATGAATTAGGTCGCTGACCCTTCCTTTATAGCTTTCCAAAACCCTAAATCATGTTGAAACTCTAATTCACTGTTGACTTCCATAAGCCTATATCATGCTGAAACCCTAATTCACTGTTGACTTCCAAAACCCTAAATCACTGCTGAAACCCTAATTCACTGTCGACTTCTATTTTTAGCTCATAATGACTTAAAAGCGCTTTTAACCCTTTTTAGCTCAATGTCACTTTCCGAATATAACACCTGTGACTAGAGTGACCTCTAGTAACCCTGTTTACCCCCCTTTGGCACTGACTATAGTCTAACGGGGCGTTTTAGACCATTAAGCCTCCTCTCTGGAGCTCCTATTTGGAAAGGGACATTACAAACCACTTATTTCTCTCAATAAGTTTGCACAAACGAGATGAGGAGGAAGATTGACCAAGAAAATCAATAGCAACTGTAAATCTCGATAAGCCATCAAAGAGCTAAAATTCTCATTCCAAGACAATATAACCAATCTTACCTCACCATAACATCAAGGACCCTTCTATAAAACAAGATCCCAATCCTCCTTACAATACAAAATGAAATAGTGAAATCCTCTCTTCAATGAAGAAATTTTAACCTTGCCTGGAAAAAAGATGTCCCCAGATTTTTCCTAGCCAATGCCTCAACGTGGAAAGAGGAGGATTTTTCCTAGCCAATGCCTCAACGTGGAAAGAGGAGGATTTTTCCCACATAAGTAACCATAAATCCACTCTCTTTATCTCTACTCTCTTGATAATCCACTCATAAGGAAAATAAACAACAATCCCATTGGATCTAACCCAAAAACACCTTTTGGACCTACCTAAAGAAGGAGTTAACCTCTCACGGAGAGCCCCATCACCTGCAAAAAAACTTAGACAAGGCTTCCTCACTACCGCAACTCCACTCATGGACCAAAACAAATATTTCACTTTAGAAACCCTTGTTGGATAATTGGTTTGGAAATTTGGTTGTCATTGATTCCAACCCTTGGATATTGATGTCAACCCTTGGAGAAGTCTAAAATCCCTAGAGATATGGTTCACATTGATGATGAGTTAGTTGTCATTGATAGAGTGGTTGATATCAACAGATGTGATGGGTGCATTTTATATAGTCTACATGAATCCCCAGATGTGTGGTTATGGTACCCAAAATTGATTGAGGAATATGGACATGAAGGACAATGTAAATGTAGGTAAGACACTCATATATGGATAGTCCTTGTCGTGTTGTTTCTGGTCATAGGTGGTACACCACGTGGTTCCTCACAGTTGAGGAGTTACGAGGTCATGAAGTTGGAAGCCGCAAATATGGGTTAAGAATCCCCTATGGAAGCCCCAAATATGGTTTAAGAAGCGCCTAATTAGTTGCAAGTCATTAATGAAAGGGTAAAGTGGTTGCGACAAGAAATTTCAAGAAACCCTAAAGTTATGGAAATAGTTTACATAGAAAAATTATATATACACCTCAAGAAGTCACTCATAAGTACATTCACACACACATTCTATTGAATGTCTTCTATGTGAGTAAGTGATTCTTATATGAGGTAACCAAGGATATTTGAGGTGAATTCAAGAGGGAAGATGAAGTAAACAAAGGCAGAATTCCAAGGGAGGATGAACTCTTGTGATGATGTGTTCAAAGGTATGTTATTTAAAGGTCATCTTACCATCATATATATATATATATTTTCTAGAATGATTCAGATAAAGAATATTGGAGGAGGTTGAGAATACATGTCAATGTACCCATGGTAAAAATTTCAGCTCCTGGGTCATTGTATTTTCGGAGATACACTCCGTGGAAAGTAGGGTTTTTGGCTAGTCTTGAAACTAGTCTCAAACAAGTGTTTTGGGTAAAAAAGTCATAACCTATTCATAGAGGATCCAAATTCCATGAGACCAAATGAATTGGATAGAGTACAATATTTAGTATATTTTTTATGATTTTCAGAGCTAGATATCAAATATTATGTGCGTGGCATGCTCTACAAGTTCGCTCTCTAGAATAAGCCAAAATTCAACAAGGTTTGCCATTTTGGCTATAATTCCTTTTTTGGGATTCTCCAAGTAATGAAATTGGGTACAAGTTTTAGACCTTTATTCATTACAGTATGGAGTTATTCTTGTTGAAAGTTAGGTTTTGTGACTAATCCAAAAAACAGTCCCATGAGACTAAGGTAAAGTTTGATGAAGATGCTATTCTTTTGTTGTTGATATTGAGGAAGGTATGTAGGTCCGTGATTACATACACCAGGTCAGTTATAGAGTTACATGTATGTTTATATGCATGTTTTGAGGGTTACATGTTGATTATGTTATGGTGCATGCTTGAGGCAAGTCTTTGGTATATTGTTGAGGCATTGGCACATGCTTGAGGCACATATTAGGTGCATGGTTGATGCATATACTTGGTATATGATCTTGGTTGTTGGGTACTTTGTTGAGGTACACCATTGATGGTACTTGCTTGATATATCCTATAGTACATGGTGTATGGAATGATTGAGTGATATGGTATAGGGTTGATGTACATGGTTGATACATGTTATGGTACAAGACTATTACTTGGTATGGTGTTGATGTACATGGTTATGGTTGAGGCATATGGTACAGGTCATGGTGCATGGTTGATACATGCTTTGGTACAGGTGTTGGTGCATGGTTGATGCATGGTTTGGTATATGTTGTGGAACACAGTTGATGCTTGGTATGGTATAGGTTTATGGTTTGGTACATGTTTGATAAAGGCATGTGTTGGTGATGTTGGACATCTAGTTGAGAGGTGTCCCTGGTATATGATCCATGTGAGAGGATTTGGTTGAGTATCGGTGACAGTGACAGGTTGGACAGGTTGATCAATGAAAGGTTGGATATAGTGATAGGTTGGATACAATGACAGGTTGGATACAGTGACAGGTTGGATATAGTGACAGGTTGACAAGTCACATGTTGATGTGACAATGGCAATGATAGTGGAAGTGACAGTGGCAATGATTGTGGTAGTGACAGTTGGTCTACACTTATATTTCAGGGCGACAAGATGGGGTAAGGAAAGGGGGTTGTAGCCTCCTTCTGGTTGGTGTCCGAGAACTTAGGAAGTTGGAGTTTCCTTCAGGTTGGAGCCTGAGAATCAGAGGGTTGTATCCTCCTTTTGGTTGGAGCTAGAGAATTCAGGGAATAATAGCTTCCTTCAGGTTGGTGCCTTCTTCTAGTTGGTGCTAGAGAATTGAGAAGTTGATGCTTCCTATGAATGAATTCTTGATATATATATATATATATATATATAT
>CBVK0100026151.1:0-16769 GCA_900067695.1 Picea abies
TGCTTGGATCTTACACTAATCCACTTGACCATTGTTGGGGTGATTGATGGGGTGATTTAGCAAGCTTGTATTCATGGGTTTTGGTTAGCCACCAAAGGGGATTTGCAGAGCCATCGTTCCGCTCCCACCATTCTATCATTTTACATCTTATCTCCCACACATCCATCCCATTCCCCTAGTCCGACCATTAGGATGACCTTTTGAGGGTTACACTTTGTCTTGTGGGAAGAAGGGGCTAAATTACCAGGGGGTAAAAGCAGCTAGTAAAAGATAAAAGCCATAGGAAATAAAACCTAGAGATGCTTCGCTCAGGGATCCCCAAGAAGGAAATAAAAAGCCTCTTGATAAAAAACTAAAAGGATCGTAAGAAAAATAATAAAACAGGACCTAACCAAGAGGATGGGAGGTCTCATCACAATCCGGCCCATTATGTTCATAGGTATCCAGCAGTATGACATTGCCACTATCTAGTCACCACACCAGGGCAGTGACCTTTGGTTGCATGGCCAAGGGAAAGGGGGTCTCATCAAAAGGGGGTCTCATCACGAGCCAGCCTTATCATTTCTGTGAAGATACTAGTGGGTAACACTGTCGGCTCTGGTCACCATGCCAAGGCAGTGTCCTCTAGTCAGACCTTGAAGTAAAAAAGAAAGAAAAGCAATAAATGAAAAATAAAGGCAATAAAGGGTTTGGAAAAAATGCATCCATGACGGGTACAGCTCGCCTCCTACAAAGGCACACACAGACAACACTTTCCCTTGGTCTTACTATGACCGGACATCCTTAGACCATATCACCTCATAAAACATGGCTTGAATGATCCTCTAAGGAAACTTTCCTTATCTTGTGGGTATTATCCCAATAGGTTATTCCATTCGTTTTCTTCATCTTTGTATAGTAGATATGTGTAATGTCTTTGAGCTCTTAGATGATATGCTAGGGGTTTCATGCATGTATTTGATAAATTTAATCATGAAATATCACTGACATTTCTATGATCCCGAGGACTGATGAGCCCATGGAGGGCGTAGTTTTTGATGTACAAGACCATACCCGATGGACAGGTACGAGTGGACCAGTACACATGGGGATATGATTAGTTTGGACCTCCATGGGATTGAAGAGCCCATCAGATGGTTGTTGGGATGGCAGAGGCAAGACAACATTGTGATAAGCCATTGCACGAGAAAGAAGAAGGACGTCCTTACCAAGGACACTTTGGCAGAGCCCGGCCTAGGGAGGATCACCCACTGTAGATGGGACGATTGATTTTGATGGATAGGATGTCACCTGAGGCAGCTGGACATTTTATGGACCATGTGGCAGTGTGTTGGGATCATTTGGCACATGTGGCAGCTTGCAGGAGCCCTAGAGGGGCCAACGTTCTGCTTCTTGGATGTTGAGCTTGCCCAAAAAGGGCCAACGTCTCCCTTAGAGGGGCCTGACGTCTCCTTGTGAGCTCATATTGTGACATTTTTAGCATTTAATGTAAAAAATAGTGTAATATTATTAGTCAACCTTGTCAGCTATTTTAATGACCTATTTTTCTAATTAAAGGTCATTTGGATGATATAAAGAGAGGACGTTGCCTCTCATTTTCACAAAACAACACAACTCACTCTCTTGCGAGAGATCATTTTTAGTCTTTTGTCTTGGTATATTGGCTCTTGGAAGTGAGGTGCAACTCTTGTGGAGGATTGTTCTTGGCATGTTATGGTGTTTTCTATCATTGGAAGGTTTACAACTAGGGTTTGATAAGCTCTTCATGATTTGTAAGTGTATTTATCATGCAAAACTTCTTAAATGAATGGTTGTAGGTTAAATCTCTTGCATTTATTGTTACGTTGCTATTATATTGCCTAATCATTGAAACCCTAGGTAGCAAGCACACAAGTAGGTCCTTGCTATATGTCCCCATGATTGAAAACTTGTTTTAGCCATTGATTAAGGAGGATATAGCCTAGACGTTGCTACACTAATTCCCCTTTTTCTAAGTTAGCTTTTGAATATAAGTTGAAGAAAGAAGACGTCCTAGGCCTAGTTAATTCTACACCTAGGGTTTTGACTTTTAGGGTTTGAAGGGCCTTGCTCTTGCAACACTTTTCACCCTTAGATTTGTGTTTTAAAGCTAGTTGTTTTGCCAAGGATATATAAGGAAAGAGGGAGGAGCATGAGGCCTTTCTTAAGCAACACCGGAATGAGCCTCCTCCCCTTAGGGTTTTGACTCTAGGGCCCTGCCATTGCAACATCATAGAGCCTAACTCTCTTGTATTTAGATTTAGATCCTCCCGAGACCTTGCCCTTGTTTTTGACTCCATAATACCCTAAGGCACTGGTCTAACTCTCCAACGTTGAGTTTATTGTGCCAAAACAACTTTTTCAAAACTCTTAAATTTGAAACCCTAACTAACCCTAACGTCTACTAACCCTAGATCAAAAGATGACGTCATTCCTTATTTGAACCTTTGGTTGATGAAAAATGTTGTGGCTTAGTCATCCAATGATAGACATTGGTGTATAGAGAAATTTTATTGGCCTATTTGCAAAAATGTTCACCTCTTTGTCTACCAAACTAACCCTAAAGAAAAGCTGACGTCACCTCTAATAAGCCTAACGCATCACTCCTGTCTTATATGAGAATTTAATGATATTTGATGCATGGTGTTAATTTAGAGATTGATTATATACATTGAATGTTAGATCATTTCCAGTGTTTATTGAGAAGTAATATTATAAGCCATAGTCATTTTTTTTTTGCAATCATTGACTTCATCAATAATTACTGCTATTTACGCTCATGTACATTAAATGTTGATAGTCATTAATCTATGAAGTGCTAACCACTATTTGCATGCATTAGTTTTATTGTTGCCTTGTCTCGCAAACAGGCCCCTTCTGTGGTTTGTCTTCATTTTGACTATCTTCTTGGTGGTAATCTGTGAAAGGGAAAAATTTACCTTGATCCTTTAAGCCTTTGCCTTTTCAAAAAACCAGATTTCCAGGGACGTCTCCCTTGGGATTAGCCACCCTAAATAGAAAGAGCCCCCCATCAAGGTGACAGTGGGTGGGGAAGATTCTGTTACGCCAGTTTGATCCTTACCTTTCAGCTACTTGACCTAGACTACAAATTGACCGATAACATGGCCTTTTACTATTATGCTATCATTTTTTCAAGTCAAGTTTTTTTATGCTAAGATATAGGTTGGAAGTATAAGGGAATACACCCCCACCATATTATTCATCATTTTATCTTCATCTCATTGATTATACAAGGGTTTTCTAACATAAGTATAAGGGCATACACCCTCTTAGCTTAAACCCTAGCTAGAGAAACTTGCCTTGGGAAGCAAAAGGGATTACACCCCCAAGGAGGTAGTTTCTCTAGCTCTTTTTTTATTTGACTCCATTAACCCAATAGTAAAGACACTAGTCACACTTTTTTGCATTGGAGATATAAAACCATTGCCTTTGGAAACACAATTTTTGGTCTTTTGAAAGGAGTCTTCCCCCACTAGGGCGTCCCCTCTCTCCCACTACTATAATTGTTGTTTCAAAATTTAACCTACAACCATTAGGGTTGCATTACCCTAGCTACTAACACTCAAATAACTCCTAAACTAACCCTATACTAACTCCTAAACTTTGCTCACTTACTTTACTAACTAGGGCGCATATTTTGGGCTAGTTCTTGTGTAACGTACCTCCCATTCATCACGACTACAAACCTCATATAAGTGGAAAAAAAAATTTTTTTTTTTTTTTTAACAAGTGTGTGTGCGCATACAAGGGAACAAACATATTTGAATCTACTTCGCCACTCGGCGACTAACAAGACGCAATCACGATGATCACAACAAGAAGACATAAGGTGCACAACAAGTAACTGCAGCATTAAACGACATACTGTGTTATGTATAGAATGAACATAGATGGAAGAATCCATAGTAGTATATTTTACTATTTTTGCACAAGAAAGCAGGGCGTTTAATCTTATTTCTCTGCTCCGGAGAGAGAGAATGTCACATAGGCTCCTGGTCGAGTACTCAGGCAGAAACTAGTAATCTCTGTCAGGAGGTCGCAATGGTGGGAACTCTGCCCTTAAAGAGCTCGCGACTACTGATACGACCTTAGAGGTGTGTCGCAAGAGTGGAAACCTTGCCTTTAAAGGGCCTGAGACTCTTGATACAGCACTGGATTCTTTACACAGAAAAAGAAAACCCGAATGGGCTCCGACAACAACCCACATCTTTAGGACAAGGCATTATCCACAACTCAATTAGCATTAATTACCGATCCGTTACTCCCTTTAATTTCCCTTAGTTTACGAGTTGCCAACTTACCCTAAAAATAAAGTGAAATCATTGACTTCAATTCCCCCTTACTAGATCATACAAATTTATGGTACTTGGCTCAAGGACCATACAATATATGTGTCATCGAAGACCATAAAATTATCATAACATTCCAAATAAATATCAACGACAGTACTCATTATATGTTATATAACACTACATTACTCTCTATTTTATTCAACCATAAACTACGATGACATTACCCTTACCTATTACAATGACAATATAAAATTACAGTAACAATGCCTTTACACATTACAAGACCAATTTAATTGATCCATGTCAATAAAATTCAGTGTCCTTTCCAAAAGATAAGAATATCTCTACTTTGTAGGTTATACCAATATTGCGAGTAAATAACACCACCTATTACTGTTGATAGGTTATCTTAACCCTGATATTACAATCTATTAGATATAAATATTTCTTTTAAATAAGAATCATGCATTCAATGTGACAACGTAGACAAGAAGGAATAATTTTTACGGTTGAAAACACAGGTTGCAGCACCCCGATAAATAGGAATTGATCAACCTTCAAATTGCAAGCAATACAAAAGGAAACCACTCAAGAGTACTACAGTTTAATTCAGGGCTTCAATTCCATCACGTCCCAACATATTACATTCGTGTCAATAACACTGCAACAAAATACCAGTGTCTTACCTCTTGTATGCTGCTCTTACCTCTTGTATGCTGCCAGCCAATAAATTTTATTAACATTTCATTTTATATTACCGTTATATGACAATCATTTAACCGTAACTTTACACTTTGCAAAAACATTCCACAGCAATTAATCCCTTGAAAACTAGCATTCCCTATTCATTGGCATTAGTGTTAACCATTCCTTACCTTAGCATTTCAGAATCCATAAGGCAATGGGGAGATCAACGCATTACATCACAATATTGTCTAACCCGAACCATCCATTCTTTTTAGAAAGGCAATAACCCAATTTACCCTATATAATAGAACAACCTATTACAATGAAGTTACCTTTTACAATTACTATAACATTATAAATTATAGTAACCATGCTTCTACCCAGTACTATCCCAGATTATATCATCAATACGACAACATTTCAGAAACCCATCTAATGATCCACACTATTCTTTCATTTTAAGTTACCATAATATTGCAATTAAGTAACATTACGATTCAAGTGTTATCCACCCATTAGATTTCCGAACAGAGAGGCACAAGTCATCAATTCAACAGTATCAAGATTTGTCATGCAAAATTTTATAAGGGACTCACTAAGGGAGATAATGTTGGGTTAAATCTACTAAAAACTTCAGTCAAATTGAACGTTTAAAATTAGATCTGTGAGTTCATGAGGGGCTCACTGACTGATTCTGGTTACCTCGTTCATTTAAAAATAGACTTGCCAGCCACTCCCTTTTGTTCAATAATGCCCAACTGGATTAGCGATGTAAATAACTTTCAAGTTAACACGACAGCCAAAGGTCATCAGAGTTACTGCCAGCCACCAAGGAATTTTACCATCCGCTGACACACGGATCTCGTTAAACCCGTAACCCTCTCTCTCTGTCAGCGTAAAAATCGTGTTGACTCTCAAATGGACGCAGTCCTGATGCTATCTCATAATTAGTAAGAAAACGGGGGGGGGGGAACCCCGACAAGGAGAATGGTACTGTTGCTACCCGTTGCAAACAGACGACGCATCCACGCTCTGGTAGAGGTAAATTATGCAATTTTGATCAATGTGTAGGGCGAACAGTTTAAGGGTTGAACGTTGCTGGCAAGGGAATCTCTTTTGCAGTTACAAAGGGAGGTTAACCAGAGTTCTGGTGTGAAGGGCAGGGGCTGTTTGGTTACGATTTTACATAGATGGAAGGGCGGGAGGATAGGAATTCAACAGCTTGGTTCAGGCTTAACATCGCTGGCAAACAACCCTGCAGGTGGTAAGATTTACAGCACCACGAAAATCGGGATACAAATTACACTGAACGCCAATACACCCATCGTAAACGAATTCTAGAATTCTTTAAATTCTAAGTAAAACGTGGAGGTAAATATTTTTATTTATCAAGTAAAGAAAAATAGAGGAGGAAACTCAGGTTCGCTCCCCATCACTACTACCTATCAATTTAGTCCGCGCCCATGACAACTTCCCAGAGGAATGGTTTCACACAGGGTTTTCAGGTTCACAACTAAGTGTCAGATACCACAAGTTTCATGCCAAGCACCAAGTCCCAGCACCTAAGACCAAGCTCTAATGCACCGATGAGGGGAGTATCCATTGCACTAATGTTTGAGCGAAGACTGTTCATGAAAGTTGAACTAGGTGGCGATATCTAGATGTGTACATTAGATAGTTTGAGATGATTAACAACCCAAGTTAACTCAGTCAGCATAGAAAATCCTTCACCAGTACTATCACTCCTATGGCGAGGGATAAAAGCATCACTTACTCACTATGGGAAGTATTTCATCTGACTCAGATAACACACAGAATGATGGCTATTACCGATATTATCATGGGGCTCATCCTTAGTTTATTAGATGTTTTTCCTACGCGATAACATATAGAATATAAACTGTACAAGATCTGCAACCATATAGCATATTGCAAGAGAAACTTAAGTAAAAACAGCAGATACCATTATAACCATTGAGTAAACAACTAAACACATCCATTGAATCCATTTACAATCGATAATCCGATCCCAACATGAGCCATAAAGTATTTATTTCTACCAAATTAGAAATCATACCATTGCCTTAATGCCCGCCTCGAATGGCAACCACGCACTCCATGCCGCTCCCGCTCGCCAACCGTCGAGACCTCCCCGGTACCTCCTAGCCAATCTCTAGGGGTACTCTGCTTCCCCCTTAGCCCCCCGAGCCGCAAAGGGGCCACACACTATCTCGATGGTAAGTCTAGCTTCCCAGTTCGCCTCGCAAGGCCGAGCTACCACTCCTATCCAAGCTGGAAAATCCCAACTCTCCACAAGTAATCAGTCAAGTCACAATTCTGGCAGCGTAACGTTACGCTAACAGCCGATCCCCCCTTCCTCATCTTCCCTTTCTTTTATAGAGTTTTTCCAACCTCCAACTTTCCCTAACTCACATTTTAATTAATTTTTAATAAAAATATTCTAAATATGCTCCTTCGCACAAGTGTCATCCATCCCTCTCTTTCCTCAAATAAATATTTTCTTTAAATTATTAAATTACTCATTTCCCTCACCCATCTAGAGTTTCTCCTAAATTTCCTCCTCGGTGTTCCTAGATCCCCTTACATGTTTTAAATAATTTCCCTGAAAATGAAGTTGCTAAATTAGCTCAAATTAGAAGGTTCTTAATTGCAGATTTCTTACTATGTTGACCTCACTTTTTACCATAAGTTCCCAACTTTCCTTAATTATGTTTCCTCCATTACTTAGTTTCCTAATTCTTATTATTCCTTTCTTTCCCCTTTTAATTAGAGCCAAAATGACAGTTGCGTTATTTACTCTTTTCCCCTTATTATTAATTTAAATCTTTTTATACTTCCCCAAGTTAAATAATTTATTTCCTCTTTGCAATTTAAAACCACAGATTTTAATTAAATTATTCCTCTCTTCATTTTACCCTCTAATTTAAGAAGACTAAAACTATTACTTAAGTGGCTTTTAGTTTATATCTTTATTTTTATTTTTATAGGGTCTTTTTCTTAAGGCCTAACAAAATTTTACCCTAGAGAATTTTTTAGACTTAGGTTTAGATTCTGAACTGGGCAACAATTATTTAGGGAAGTCATTTTAAGAATTTTTTAAGGTGTTAAATGTCTTAGGGCCCTCTAGGTTTGTTCCTTCCTCATCATCAATGTGACGTTCCCTTCAGAACTCACCATGTGCTCCAAGGGTGCCACTCGCCTCAGTTGTTTCTTTTGCACGACATGCCCTTCAGGATGCACCACATGCTCCAAGGGTGCCACTCGCTAATTTGTGTTTCGTTCGCGTGACGTGCCCTTCATTATGCACCACGTGCTCCAAGGGTCACTTGTTGACTTGTGTTTCTTTTTCATGATGTGCCCTTTAGGATGCACCACGTGCTCCAAGGGTGCCACTCGCCAACTTGACTGATTGGTAGACATCTATAACCCCTGGAGTCAACACTCCACCAGGTGAACTTATGGGAGTATAAGGGCTCTAAGGAATAAGGCCCCCACCTTATTGCGTGCCCCTTAGAATCATCGCGAGTGACTGTCATAGTCTGCCCTCGTGGCATTGTGGATCCTCTCGAACTAGGTAATCGTTAACATAAAGTTCGAGCCACGGCGGGAGTGCTAGTAGGTTGTGGCAGGGCTGTTGTCCACACCTCTCCCTCAACCTCTCTGGAAATCATGTGTGACCCCTTTATTCCATATGTGAGTCTGGTCGGCAAGCTATCATCAGCCTGCATCATCAACAATCGTGTCAAAACATGTCAACATCATATCATCAAATCAATGAAATATCATAGCAAATATATCAACCCAAATAGCACACTCCCTGGCTCAATCTGGAGTCCAAGGGGTTCCACCGATACCTCTGCATCCTCAAGGTCCAAAACCCTGCACACTCAATAAAACTGAGTCAATAGCACCTGTCTACATCAAAGTAGTAAAACATCATGTCATATATCATAACGCATCATAATCAAGGATAAATGTTTTAACATCATAAAAGTCCAGATCACTTGCGAGAAAGTGTCCTCAAAGAATAAGTTTTCTCATTGCGCTAGAGAGGGATGTTACATACACCCCCTCTTGGTCTAAACTTCGTCCCAAATTTTCTCAGTATAAATGTCGAAATAAAAGTACCACAGTATCATAAGTCTATCTATCAAACAAAAATGGGAATTGCTGGCGCATATCATATGCATCCTCCCAGATTGTCGAGTGCAGACTATAACTGTCCCACTGGACCTTGACCTGATCTACCATTCGACGTCGTAGCTATAAAACACAATGATTTAATATGCGGACCGGCTCAACCATGGTCGCTCCCTCGTCCGATACCTTCAAGGAACTCATGTCAATCACGTGTGTAGGATCACTAATATAATGTCTCAAAACAGATACATGAAAAACATCGTGCATACGCCTCAAAGAATTAGGCAAGGCTAGTTGATAGGCCACGGGCCCCTTTCTCTCCACAATCTTGAAAGGTCCCACAAACATAGGAGAGAGTTTAGCTCCCTTTCCAAACTTGATCGAACTCTTATGCGGTTTAACCCCAATAAGACTCGATCACCGACCTCGTAACTACGGTCAACTCGGTGCGCATTGACATAACTCTTCTGTCAATCCTGCACTTCTTTAATCCTTTGTCTTATGGTTTGCATTTTCTCTTCCATTTCTTGGATCACTTCTGGTCCCACCAGGACCTTATCCTCAAGCCGATCCCAACTCAAGGGCGTCCGACACGATCGCCCATAAAGAAACTCAAAAGGCGCCATCTTAATGGTGCTCTGGTAGCTGTTGTTGTAAGAGAACTATACTAGAGGCAAGAATTCCTCCCAACGCTTTTGTTGGTCCATCATGTACATGCGCAACATGTCTTCCAAGGTTTGGTTCGTTCGTTCAGTCTGCACGTTAGTCTCTGGGTGATATGCAGTACTAAAATTAAGTTGGGTTCCCAAGGCCTCTTGGAAACTCATCCAAAATCGTCAAGTAAACACCGATCCTCGATCGGATATAATCTTCTTAGGCACGTCATGCAGCCTCACAATCTCATTGATGAAAACTCTCGCTATGTCAGGTGCCTGATACATCGTACGCACAAGAATAAAGTGAGCACTCTTCGTCAGAGTGTCTACTACTACAAAAATCGAGTCGTGTCTCCTTGCCGTCAGTGGCAATCCAACAATAAAATCCATTGAAATAACTTCCCATTTCGATTCCAGAATGGCATGTAGTTGAAGTAATCCTGTCAGCTGTCTATGTTCAGCCTTTACCTGCTGACACTCTAGACATCTAGCCACAAAGTAGACTATGTCAGCCTTCATTCCCTTCCAGAAGAATAAGGGTTTAAGGTATTTCCTCATCTTTGTGACTCTTGGGTGAGCCATGTAAACTACTCTATGAGCCTCACTCAGGATCAAAATCCTTAACTCGTCATTTGGCGGTACGTAAATCTAACCTCTAAACCTCAATAACCCATCCCTATCCAAAGAAAATCCCTCATATTGTGGTACCATCATTTTGTTTTGTTCGAAAAAATACTCGACCTCTATGTACCATTCATCATCATGCTGTAAAGTGAGAATTTTCTCACATAAGTTCTTCTGAAGAGGTAACATTGAGAAGATGCGTGGTCTCTGACTCAAAGCATTAGCCACTCGGTTCATTGTTCCCTTTATGTAAGTAATCTCGAATTCGCACTCGCTAAGCAATTCCGACCAACGTCGTTGTCGTGCGTTCAGGTCGCTTTGCATAAAAATGTGTTGTAGTCGACAATGATCAGTCCTTAATTCTAATTTTCATCCAACAAGGTAGTGTATCCAAAACTTCAAGGCATATACGATGGCTAATAACTCCAAATCGTGTGTCGCATAGTTCTCCTCATGCCTTCTCAGTTTCCTCGAAATGTAAGCAATCACTGGTCCGTCTTACATCAAGACTCCGCCTAAACCTTCCTTGGATGCGTTAGTGCATACAAAGAAGTCCGCGTCCATGTCAGGGACCTTTAGTATCGATGTTGTGGTCAACAAATCTTTAATCCTTCGAAATGCTTTTGCGCATTTCTCGGTCCAAACAAACTTCTTGTTTTTCTTATGCAATTCCATGATCAGATTTGCTATCTTCGAAAATACCTCGACAACCGTCGATAGTATCCTACTAAACCCATAAAACTACGCACTTCTGTGACATTTGTCGACGTAGGCCATTCCATAATAGCCTCAACCTTAGCTGGATCCACGGCGATACCTTCATCGGAGATGACATGCCCTTAGTAGTGAATCCTCTATTGATAAAAAGAGCATTTGGACAACTTCCCATACAATTTGTGCTCTCGTAGACATTGTAGTACCAAGCACAAGTGCTCTTCATGCTCCTCCGTCGTCCGAGAGTAGATCAAGATATCGTCAATGAATACTTGGATGAACTTGTCCAAGTACTCGCGGAACACCCCGTTCATCAAATCATGAATACCCCTGGGGCATTTGTCAGTACAAATGATAAAACAGTAAACTTGTAATGTCCAAATATTGTCTTAAAGGCGGTCTTAGGGACGTCATCCTCATTGATCCGTAATTGGTGATACCCTGATCGCAAATCGATCTTGGAGAACACCGTCGCACCCTTCATTTGATCGAACAGATCATCAATTCTTGGTAAGGGATACTGATTCTTGATCGTAGCCTTGTTCAGTTGACAGTAGTTAATGCAAAGCCTCCATGATCCATCCTTCTTTCATATGAAAATAACTGGTGCACCCCACGGTGACACACTAGGGTGTATCAGTCCCAGGTCCAACAACTCCTTCAGTTGTAATTTCATCTCTTGCAACTCTGGGGTCAACATCCGATAAGGCGTTCTTGCTATCGGTTCGGTCCCCAGTTTCAGGTCTATGGTAAACTCCAGTTCCCTTTCCGATGGCATCCCAGGAAACTCCTCTGAAAATACATCCGCAAACTCCTTCACCACCGCAAGGTGTTCTAGACCTTCCGCTACTCCCTTTTCGTTTAGCGCGAGGATCACATAAAGCTTGCACCCCTTACGCATACTCTTCCATAACTGTAAGGAAGAGACGGACCTCAGGGATACTCCCTGGTTTCATCCTACAATCACACGTCTCTGTCCTTCATCATCGACCAAGCTCAATCATTTTGTCTTATAGTTGAGTATCGCCTCATGCGATGCCAACCAATCCATACCAATCACGACGTCATAAGATCCTAATATCGTGACATACAAGTTGACCCTCATGACAAACTTTCCCAGGTTAAGGGCATAGCCCATAACCTTTCCTCCAACCTTCTGTTTGGCTTTCGAAGCCATCTCTACAAAGTTAAACTCGTCCTGTTAGACTGCCTTTAACTTAATCCTTTTTAGCGCTGCACCAGAAATGAAACTCTCAGTAGCACCTGGGTCTATCAAAATACTAAGGGTCTAGTCAGCGACAGTACCTATCGTCTCGAGCACAGTCGACTGGTGCTCTGCCTGGCGGTTATTCACTGCTGCATGAATCCAACGAGCCTTGCCCATATCTCCCATGGTAGTGGGTCTGGCTGATCCAGACACTCTGGTCCTCTCCACAAGACAATCGCGTTGGTAGTGTGCCTCCCCACACATCCAACACCCCTTCTTTGGCCCAGTAGTCCTGGTACCCGAAGTAGAAGATGACGACCCACCGGCCTGGAACCCAGGTCTTTTTTGCTGAAAAAGCCTAAACTACTAATGTTGTGGGTGATGCTATTGTTGATGATGTGATCCCCGATAAGGTGCCCGCTGCTGAGGCGGCGGTCGTCAGGGTGTAGTGAAAGTGGATCCCCTCTGGAAGCCATGATACCCCGGTGTATGTCTCATTGGTGTCTGGTGCTGTTGTGTCCTAGATGGAACCTGCCCTACAGGTCTCGCTGGAGTCCTAGTCTAACCCCCACTGATAAGCTCCTCCTCTGCTATGAGGGCCTTCTGGATGGCGTCGTGTAAGGTTTGAGGCATCAAAATCCTAACCTTTGCACGCAGGCTATCGTTAAGGCCAAACACGAACCTGTTGACCTTAAGTTTTTATGTGTTAATGTGTCGAGCATACCGGAGTAGCTCCATAAAACGTGCCTCGTACTCGGGCACCATACAACCTCCTTGTCGTAATGCATTGAACTCATTGAGTTTATGCTCAATGAATTCCTATGAAATATACCTCTCTCGGAACCGTTCTTCGAATAATTCCCATGATACGTCTTCAACAGCCATGTCCAGCTATGGTAGGAGCATCTTCCACTAGAGAAGAGCGCTCCCCTTCAGTTGAAAGACCACCATGTGGACCTTCATGTTGGAGGTATAATCGTGAAGTGTGAAGCACATCTCCATGTTCTCCAACCATGCCTCGGCAGCTGCGCCGTCCGGGGCACCAAAGAACTCAGGAAATTTAACCTTCTCGAGTTCACGGTGAATGATACCAGTAACGATCAGTGCGTGTGGCAGACCCTCAGCGGGTGTCGGCGCCCTGGCCTCGTCTCTGTCCAATCGGTTGATCAGTGCCTCGAACATGCATTGAAAAGACCTCATCATCCCAACCACATCTCCAACTGCTATCTTCTCTTGTCCGAGAACCTGCTCACCTCCCTGGGGGTTAGGCCCCTTAGGCGTGGATGCTACTGGAGGCATCGCGCCTCCTCCCCTAGCACCCTGTCACCTGCCTCCACGACGTCCTCTAACCATGAGTACCTGCACACACACAATCAACTCGATCAGCAACAATATAATCAAATCAAATCATGTCAACGAAATCCATAGTGAATCCCAAGTCGCGGGTCGAACCCGCTCTGATACCATATGTAACGTACCTCCCATTCGTCACGACTACAAACCTCATATAAGTGGAAATTTTTTTTATTTTATTTTTTTTAACAAGTATGTGCGCGCATACAATGGAAAAAACATATTCAACTCTACTTCGCCACCCAACGACTAACAAGACGCAATCATGATGATCACAACAAGAAGACATAAGGCACACAACAAGTAACTACAGCATTAAACGACCTACTATGTTATGTATAGAACGAACACAGATGGAAGAATCCATAGTAGTAGATTTTACTATTTCTGCATAGGAAAGCAGGGCGTTTAATCTTAGTTCTCTGCTCTGAAGAGAGAGAATGTCAGATAGGCTCCTGGCCGACTGCTCAGGCAGAAACTAGTAATCTCTGTCAGGAGGTCGCAGTGGTGGGAACTATGCCCTTAAAGAGCCTGCAACTACTGATACGACCTTAGAGGTGTGTCGCAAGAGTGGAAACCCTACCTATAGTGTCCCCATTCGCTACCCAGGTTTCCAAACCTCTCAGTTACCATTCTGTACATGGAATTTACATACTTCATACTAGAATTATAAGCAAATGCATTTAAACAATTAAACACACTTAAAACTTAGAGTAAAATATATGGGTACTGCTATAATTAAACGATCCATAGCTTTCAACATTAATTCATTTACATAGCGGAAAACATGATACATAAACAGCTCAGTCATGCAAAACATGATCAAAAGCATATTTCAGATTACTTATCTTTCAACAGCTGTAGAAATCACCAACCAAGTGCAGGCCTTCCATGAACCTCCCAGCCTTAGACCACATTGTTCATCAGTTCAACAGTAGGTCACCCCCGAGCTAGGACCGAGCTCCACCCCAAGGCAAGGAATCCTAGGCTAGGCTAAGGTTACAGGGAAGATAGCACATACACAACAACCAGGAAGAAATCTCTCCCAGGAATCTCCCACGCTCACTGCCACAGACCCTCATTCCCCACATGCCTATTCCACCCCAGGAGAGTGCACCTTCTCTGTCACCTAGACAGTCCTTCAGCTGCCAGTCTCCCTTAACTTGGGTTACAGGAATAGACCGGACCGGAATTCTCCGGGCTCTGTAGCAGCTATAGGGTTCCTTCCAAGAGTTCTCTTCTCCCTCTACGCACTCTCTCACCTAGAGGAGTCGCTCACAGGCCAACAAGCCTCACGTTGTCCAGTACTACGTGGTCACAACAATCCATGGGGAACACAGACAAAGGCTTCCCAAAATGGTTCAGCAGTCACAAGATAATCTCATGGTGATGTTTTCGGAATAGGGCTCCACGCACAAGCTAGCTCAGCTTTTCCCAAACAACCAGGGAATTCTTCCACTCGAGTTCAACAAAGGGTTCCTGTTCAGGAAATGTGCTCCCAGGTTTTCCTAGAACAGACACAGACTCACAGCTCTGGACAGGGTGTACACGATTTCTTTGGGACAACACAAGCTTACGCTTTCAGAGACGAACCCGCGTATCTGGCAGAGGTCATACCACTCTTCCCTCAAAGGTTCGGGTTCGGATGGAGAGAAGATCCCCCTCACGGCTTACTTCCTCTTTTTTATTTGCATGCACCAGGGTTGACACTTGTCACACTGGGAACTGCATGCATACCACAGTGTGAATCCCCTTTGCATGTTCCCTCCCTTGCCAGGAACTTAGGATAAACAAAAATGCACATGTCTCTTTTTAAAATAATATTAAAATATTATTTCCCAGGCTTAAGCCCCTAGGCTCATCACTCAGCCCCCTTTCCCACCTTCCAGCCCCTAGTTACTTGCCCACTCTGTGGACGCTAAGTTACCCATCACTCATTCATCATGGTCGATCTGCACTAGTGGTGTTTATATTTTATTAATTGATCTGCATCCATACAAGTACATCAGCAGGCTCCTAGCCTTCAACACTTAGGCCCCCTGGCCTAACAAACACATAAGCCTACAGCTTATACAAAACTTGGCTCACCAGCCTATAACACATATTTACAATCTCTTTCAGATCATAGTTTGCATCGGGGCTCGGCCTTGGGGACACTACACTGCCTTTAAAGGGCCCGAGACTCTTGATACGGCACAGGATTCTTTACACAGAAAAAGCAAACCCAAATGGGCTCCAACAACAACCCACATCTTTAGGACAAGGCATTATCCACGACTCAATTAGCATTAATTACCGATCCGTTACTCCCTTTAATTTCCCTTAGTTTACGAGTTGCCAATTTACCCTAAAAATAAAGTGAAATCATTGACTTCAATTCCCCCTTACTAGATCATACAAATTTATGGTACTTGGCTCAAGGACTATACAATATATGTGTCATCGAAGACCATAAAATTATCATAACATTCCAAATAAATATCAATGATAGTACTCATTATATGTTATCTAGCACTAAATTACTCTCTATTTTATTCAACCATAAACTACAATGACATTACCCTTGCCTATTACAATGACAATATAAAATTACAGCAACAATGCCTTTACACATTACAATACCAATTTAATTCATCCATGTCAATAAAATTCAGTGTCCTTTCCAAAAGATAAGAATATCTCTACTTTGTAGGTTATACCAATATTGCGAGTAAATAACACCACCTATTATTGTTGATAGGTTATCTTAACCCTGATATTACAATCTATTAGATATAAATATTTCTTTTAAATAAGAATCATGCATTCGATGTGACAACATAGACAAGAAGGAATAATTTTTACGTTGGAAACACAGGTTGCAGCACCCTGATAAATAGGAATTGATCAACCTTCAAATTGCAAGCAATACAAAAGGAAACCACTCAAGAGTACTACAGTTTAATTCAGGGCTTCAATTCCATCATGTCCCAACATATTACATTCGTGTCAATAACACTACAACAAAATACCAGTATCTTACCTCTTGTATGCTGC
>CBVK0100026153.1:0-10491 GCA_900067695.1 Picea abies
GAGAAGTATTATACATGTGGGGCAACAATTACCTAACTTACAAGGCATATTTTCTCACCTTTCATCCCACTTAGACTTGACCTATAGGGGCTTCAATTTCGTCCATCTCCATCTCAATACCCCTAGGTTCATCGGGATCGCCTCCCTAGATTGACCTAGTCACCCTTGAAGTGTGGGACCTACATCGAGGTGACAGTGGGTGTAGGATTCCCAAGTTGTAGCACTTTATTTGTGGTTGGGCTGGGTTTTTCCCAACCTACAACTTGTGTTATAACAAGTCCAATAGACCAATTCAGTTTTACTGGACACTAATCATCATCGTTAATATAAAATTTGTTAATATATTATAGTATAATGCTAAAAGGGTATATATATTTAATTATTTTTAGTTAATAAAGTAAAAAGAATATAAATCATATTGATATATTATAGTATAATGCTAGAATGTTATATATATTTAATTATTTTTAATTAATAAAGTTAAAAGAATCAACTATTATTGAAGAACCATTTTAACGTGATGATAATGATGATGATGATGATGATGATGATTAACGTCCACTGAGAGCGAATTCATTTATCAAATTTTAACAGGGTAAGGGATTACTTTCAAGCTTTCCAAGATCACCATAATTTTGTTGAGTTAAAGGTTAGGAAGGTTGGTAGCATGACAAATATTTTGAAACTGAGATCTAATTTGGGTATAAGTTGGACACTCTGAGATAAAGTGTCTTTCATCTTCAACCTTCTTAGTGTCACAAAGGTGATACACTCTTTCATCCCATAAAAATTTAGGAATTGACCAAAGCTATTATACAATTACTTAAAAAAATCAATTAATATTTTTAATTAATAAAATACAAATAACATATTATTATTGGAAACCATTTTAATTACTTAAAAAAATTCAAATTCTAAATCACAAATTTATGCAAATAATATTCAACATTTATTTTCAATTAAATTTAACTCTTTTAATTTTAATTGTTGGATAAAATGTTATCCTCTCTCCACTCAATAGAAAAAAAAACATTCAACATTTATTACTATATAAAAATTAATAAACCTTTCTAATTATTAAATTTTCTTTCAATTCTATAATATAAAAATTATTACTTTAATGTACATTTAATTCATTTTAATTAATATATTACTTTAATATACATTTAATTAATTTTAAATAGTAAAATAAAAAATTATTACTAAAAAACTATTATAATATAGATGAGTCAATTTATACAACAATGTAATTAATTTAAGGAATTATTATATAATTATTCATTCAAAAACATCTTAAGATAAATATAATGCAACCATTAAATAGTTTAAATTTAAATTTATAATATAATTATTAATAATAACTATTTTATTTTGATAATGCAACAATCAAATAATTTGAATTTAAAATTATAATATAATTATTAATAATAATTATTGTATTTTGATAAGATGTGTTTTAATATTTTATAAAAATATTTTAAACAATAAATTAAGATAAAAATAAATAAAAAAATACTTAGAAATCAAAATGTTGTGAAAAAAAATATTTTTATAAATATATTTAATATAAATTGTTTATAAAATAAATTCAATCTTCTATATATAAAGATAACAGTTTAAAAAAATACAAAATAAATTCAATCTTTCATAAGTAAGGATAACTAACTTAACAAAATATAAATTCAATCTAAAATATGTAAAAATAACTAATTTAACAAAATATAAATTCAATCTTCGATATGTAAATAACAAAATAAATTCAATGAAAGTTAACAAAATACAAAATAGGTTATTTCAAAGTTGTTTAGAGTAAAGATTGTTAAAAAAAATATATGACATTCTATAGAATGTATCACATGGATTGGATTAAAAGTAGTCCACAATCGAATGAAAAAAATAAAAAAATAAATAAATTAGAAATTGTCATTTTAACATGTTGAAATATAATTAATTAGTAAATAACAAAAAATAATTAATAAATAAATGATAAATATATTATATTATGAATAAAAAAAATTAATAAAAAATAAGATATGAATTTTTTTTAAACGTTCATATATATATATATATATAATAATTTTTTTTATTTACAAAAAATATAATAATAAAAATTACTTATTTTACATAATATAAATATAAATACAATTAAAAATAAAAATAAAATAATAATAAATTAATTAATTAATAGTATTTGTGAGGTATTATTTCACTTTCAAAAGTATTCTATATACATAACCCTTCTATGACAAATGTATTTTGTATATACATAACTTTTCTATAAAAAAAAATGTATTTTGATTTGATTTTTAAGTAAATAAAAATAAAAATAAAAAAATCATAATATACAAATTCATAATATTAATAAGATTATGTTTTAAATTCAATAATTATATTTTTTAAATAAATGCATAAATAATGAATAGGAAATGAAAATATTTAATCATTACTATAATTATGGTATATGTTATTATTTAATATTTTTTATAAAATAATATTAAAATTTATTTATTTCATGATGATGATAAGTAATGAATAGGTCATTGTTTACTTTTCATAATTATGACATATGTAATTGTTTAATATTTTCTATAAAATAATATTTTAAATGATGATGATGGATAAGAGATTATTTGGATTTATTTAAAATTTTATTTTTGTGTTCAAAACATTTTGAGAGAAGCCTTTTATTATCATGATGAAATAAACTAGAATTTGGTATATCCAGTTTTAAGAAAGATAAGAATTTATTTGGATTTAAAAAAAATTATTTCCATACTTGAAAAGCATTGGGAAAAGTGTTCCAAGATCACAGTAGTTTTGATGACTTACAATGTTATCATTTTTTATTATTTGATTTCATACCATAAATAAAAACATCTTCATAAGCGATTTGAGAGTGTGTGAACTGCAAAATATGTAAGGCATTTGCAAAGGATGGTTGAGATGGGCCTTGGGGATTAGCATCCTTGGAAAAATTGAAGCCACGATTTTGTTTTTATTATAAGTAGCATTGTATTGATCTATGGGTTAATTGGGTAAGGATTAAGAAATAATGGTGGTTAAGTTATGATTTGGATCCATGATAGAGAGGTAGAAAGAAAAGAGGGGAAGAAGAAAATATTGGGACTAAGCTAGGGTGAAGAAGAGAGAACTTTCCTTAATAGAGTTAAAAAAAATGTAGATTAAGGGATAAGTTGGGATTTTGACCTATTACATTCAAAAAAAAAAACCTCTCTCTTTGGTTTCACTTGAATAACTTTAATAAATGAAAATCCTAAATATTTCATCTATGTTTTAAGCCTAACTACGAGAAAAGGAAGTTAAGATGGAAAACCAATACTTACTCTAAGAAAAGGAGATCCCAACATAAATTTATTAAAAATTAATAAAAGGAAAAGGAAAAGAGATACAACATAAATATATTAAAAAATAATAAAAAGAAGAGGAGGAGGAAAAAAAGTTAATGTAAAATTAATTGAATATGAGTTATTTATTGTAAGCTAAATATTAATTGAGTATGTGCTAGGTGATTATGAAAATTAAAAATTAATATTTTTAATATAATATAATCAAATTAACATAAAAATAAATAAATATAAAATTTATATATATATTTATATTTTGTTTGATGTATATGTATTTTAGAATAAATTTAAAAAGTATAAAGTAAATATTTTTATTTTTTTACCTCAATCTAAACTAGAAAAGATATACAATGTAAGTAAAGAAGTTTTCTTTCTAGAATAAAAATAATTGAAACAAAAAAAATTCTTTTAATTCATTTTATATCATTAAAGTTAAAAAAAAAACAAATTTACTTAATTTATATAAAATATATATATATTATATAAATGTTAATCCCTTCTATATAGTCTTAATATAATTAAACTATATTTTTTTTTTTTGTAAATAAAAAAGGGGTGGGGCCTGTTATATTACTTTAATCAAAATACAATAGCTGTGTGGGATGCTAGTTGTCCCGCCTGAATAGGAAACCGGGACAGCTGGGCATCCCTTACCATGTGTCACCCTAGTCACAAAAATAACCAAATTCTTCATGCAACGTCCTGCCCGAAGGAAACCAGGACTTACAGTCTTGGAAATGTAACTGAGTATCATAAGTTAAAGCTAAGAAAACTGTAAACTAGATGGCCTAAAGCTTAACTGATAGCAAAACAAAAGCCAGTTCTGAACATCCATTGACCTGTTAGCCTGCGCACTTGTGCTGGTCCTCTGTCTCCTTCCATCCTCCTGGGAATGCATATGCACGTGCGAAAGTTGGGCATTGTCGCTTCGAAAGGGTTCTGGAGTGAGCCACGAAAAGCATATCAAGTCTCTAGTCGATCCTCGCCAGCCGAAATATCTGGTCATCCAGCAGGCTTCTCATCTCAAAGATGAGGCTAAGGCACCCCCAGTCGGTTGAGAACGGTTGCTCCTCACTATGGTTGTCGCTTGAATCCTGGTCGTGCACTTGTTGTTTATCCTACGTCACCTCCCTCAGTGGTTCAGGGGGTAACTCCTCTATTATGTAGCAGGTGGGGTAGGGCACTTCAGTGCAAGTGGTGCTAGGAGCTGTCGGATTTCCTGCAAACGAGGGCCTTCTATCTTGACCAAAATCCGAAGGTGGGTTCCAATTCTCAGGCACTATGAACAGCAAGTGCTTGGGGACGCTTTCGACTCCCCCTTCTGGAATCTCTTCGTCCACATACGCCATGGGTGGCGTTTGTGGCTTCTCTCTTCTCCGTCGGGTTGCCGTTGCTAAAGCTATTTCAAACTTATGTTTCCACTGTCGCCGAGATTCCGCAGAGTACCATGCCACTCCCCTCCATGGTTTCCCTCGCACTCTGGGCATGGTGGAGGTCTAGTGGGATGCCAGAGTGCTTCCCTGAAAGGTTGCTCGGCTCCCAAGCACGAACAATATCACTGGATGCGGCCCCTGCGCCTGCGAATTAACGGAGAAACGGCGACGAGTTTGCAAGTCCACTAGAGCAAAGGCTGTCTAGAGCGACTGGTTCTTTGCACTAACAACCCGGGCAACGAGAATTATTGTGAGCCGAATCGCCATAGCCTTAATGGTTGGCTGGATAATGCACTCCTGGCTGGTACTTCTCCCTCGAGCGAGAAGCCTCGTCAGGTAAATGCATCTGCATTTGTTCATGGCGAGTTAAATTGTGAGGGGACGTTGGCCGGTAGATGCTTTAATGTTGTGTCCCGGCTAGCTCCCGCGTGGCATCCATTAGCTACGTGTCACCCCATCCGGGGCTTGAAGGTCTTCTGTGGCCAGTGTGTGGCATCGGGTAAAGATCTCTGGATCGGGTGGTATGTGGGCCTCCCAACAAAAGTGTTCCATCTCCCTCTCCACTGCCACATTTCCTCCCAACAAAAGTGTTCCATCTCCCTCTCCACTGCCACATTTGCGAGACAGTCCGCCACTTTGTTTGCTTCCTGTCTCACATGAGAGGTAGTGATGCTGAGTTGGGGTTGAAGGAGGTGGCTAAAGTCTTCAAGCAGGCCATGAAGTCTCGATCTTGGCGAGACTTTGTCACGATGACAGCCATGGAGAATCTTGGTGGTTAGCCGTATAATGACTTGTGAATCCCCTTCTAGGATTATTTTATGATGACCTTTGTCCATGGATTATTGGAGGCCTCGTAATAATCCAGTTAGCTCAGCTACGTTGTTGGTTGTGTCCCCTATGAATCCTACATCCAGCCCAAGGATTTTGTCGCTGGAGTTTCTGAGCACGGCCCCATATCCTGCTGTTCCCAGATTACCTTTGGATGCTCCATCAAAGTTTACTTTGATGAAGTGCGTCCAGCTGGTTGGGCTAGTCAATGGATTCTGAGGAAGTTTTGCCCCTAGTTGCTTGTTGAATATGGACTGCCAGTTTTGAAGAGTGAATTGCTCCTCTGGATTGCATTGCAGATCTTCTTCTATCCAAGATTTACTTATTGTTTCTTTAATTAAGGATCTGATAATATAATTAAACTATATTTAAAATCAACTTAAAATAATATATAATAAAATCAACTTAAAATCAACATCAAAAAATATATAATAAAATAAACTACAAAACCTCAAAATATACTTATTCCATCTATAAAACAAGGCAAAATGTTCCTTTCTCCACAGTTTGCAAATCTAACCAAAGTGAATTCTAAATTAAATAAATAAGCAAACAGTCCAAAAAGAAAAGATTAAAAAATCTCCCAATTCCATAAATAAAATGGAGAATCTTCAACCTTGGAATATGTTAGAAACCCCTTTGATAAGGTATACTAAAAGTAAGTGAACATTACATGAAAAGAAGATTAAAAAATTTCCCAATCACATCAATACAAAGGAGAATCTCCCTGTCAGAAAACTATGAACATTACAAAACTATGAATATTATAGTAAAAAAAATTAAAAAATCTCTCAATCACATCAATACATTAATAAGGAGGAGAATCTCCTTGTCAGAAAACTATGAACATTAGAGGAAAAAAAAATTAAAAAATCTCCCAATCACATCAATAAGAAGGAGAATCTCCCTGTCAAAAAACTATGAATACTACAGGAAAAAAAAGATTAAAAAATCTGCCATCACATCAATAAGAAGAAAAATCTCCCTATCAAAAAAAGTTTTTTATAAGTATAAGCTTTTCATATCTATCCAAGCATGTCAAAACCAAAAATGGTAAGGTCAAAGACACAATCGGAAATGATATAATAATGAGTGAAATGTCATTCATTCACTTAAAATCCACTATATTCTGAAATTAGCATGAGCTCCGCCCAAACTTGTGCCAGCGCTCTTGAAGTAGGCCATGAGCTCTTTGAACGTAAACGCTCTATACCGTCGGGGGTGCTCGTCATCGATCAGCTCTTTGAATTTCACCTTCTTTCGACACAAACATAAAGAACGCAATCGATAGCCTCCTCGTTGTAGATACGCCATTACTCCACATCTGCCATTTGCAAACACCATCCACTCCTTCTAGTTCTACAACATAATTCTAATTGCGAAGGAATGATTTGTTATAGTGTTTGATCGGTAGACAGTCAATTAGATATAGCTTGAATATTCGTGAAAAATTATTATTATCTTATTCATTTTTGTTCAATACCTATAATGATATGAATAAAACTCATAATAAGTATATTATAATAGCTACTAATCTATATATATTGAAAATTTATTTTTATTTAAAATTGAATAACAAAATACGTGTTATTTTCCTAAAAAATTATCCTTTCAAATCGCAAGGCCGGACTTCCATCAATCGTTGACGTCGGGCTCCATCGCAACAAACGTTGCCCATATATTCATCTTCTGGCCTGCACCCTATATTTTTTTCCATCTAATTAAATGTCCTTCACATGGTCTCTTATTCCATAAGTTGCAATATAGCCATCTTAAACTCTGTGATAGTCGCACCCTAATTCCATTCATCTCTTCGGTGGTTGAATTGTAAACCCCTGCCCTGTTTCTAGTATAGTCTAAACAATATATAAAAAACGAACTTAACGAGAACGTGCACAAACAAAATCCAGAACGTGCACAAAATCTAGAGTCAAAAGTATTACAGATTGAAATGTTGGTAGACTAGGGCTCACGATGATAAGGTAACAAGGGGAGGAGCCTGCATGCAAGCATCATGTTGGTGCTTGCGCCTTCGTTAATTTATCATCGCGCGCCTTAGTCTGCCAACATTTATCTGTAATACTTTTGACTCTGGATTTTGTGCACGTTCTTATTAGGTTAGATTTGTATATATTGTTTAATAGCATATAAAAATGTGTGGTTCTTAGTAGCGCTAAGGCCAACCTTGCTAAAATTTATTAGCAACCTTACTATAAATTTATATCTATTAAACTAATTAATAAGCATAATTAATATTTAATGTAAATGTCTTAACAATTTATTAATTTTGTATTGTTTTTTTTCAAGTTCATTGTAAAGATAACATATTTTTTTCTTTGTTTTACATAAAATTATGTTAATGTTTTTGTTGAGATAAAATAAAATTGTTGTTTCTAATACCTTTGTCATAATTGCATTTATTAAATTGTCTTATTAAATTGCAGTAAAATTATTAAAATGGAACCCGGAGGCAATGAAAACCATCCACAAGCAAACCAATGCCACCAAAACTCCAACCCACCACACCCATCAAACATAAACATATAGATTGATGAAGAGTTGAATACTTTGAGATCGCTTGTCAATGATTTAAGGGGAACAAGAGAACCTAGCCGAGAGTCCTTGGCCACTTCATTGATGTCATTGTGAGGTCCATTGCAAGTGTCCAAGGGAAATTGACTTCTATTTTTTAATATAGGGCTAGAATGTTTGAGTTTTGGACTGGATAGAAATTAAGTTATAGATTTGGGTATTTCAAAACAAGATCTAATGTCCATTTTTATTGATCATCATCCGGGGCCTGAAGGTCTTCTGTGGCCAGTGTGTGGTATCGGGTGAAGATCTCTAGATCGGGTGGTATGTGGGCCTCCCAACAAAAGTGTTCCATCTCCCTCTCCACTGCCACATTTGCGAGACAGTCCGCCACTTTGTTTGCTTCCCGTATCACATGAGTGGTAGTGATGCTGAGTTGGGGTTGAAGGAGGTGGCTGAAGTCTTCAAGCAGGCCATGAAGTCTCCAGCTTGGCGAGACTTTGTCAGGATGACAGCCATGGAGAATCTTGGTGGTTAGTCGTATAATGACTTGTGAATCCCCTTCTAGGATTATTTTATGATGACCTTTGTCCATGGCTGATTGGAGGCCTCGTAATAATCCAGTTAGCTCAGCTACGTTGTTGGTTGTGTCCCCTATGAATCGTGCATCCAGCCCAAGGATTTTGCCGCTGGAGTTTCTGAGCACGACCCCATATCCTGCTGTTCCCGGATTACCTTTGGATGCTCCATCAAAGTTTAGTTTGATGAAGTGCATCCAGCTGGTTGGGCTAGTCAATGGATTCTGAGGAAGTTTTGCCCCTAGTTGCTTGTTGAATATGGACTGCCAGTTTTGAAAAGTGCATTACTCCTCTGGATTGCATTGCAGATCTTCTTCTATCCAAGATTTTCTTCTGATTGTTTCTTTAATTAGAAATCTGATAATATAATTAAACTATATTTAAAATCAACTTAAAATAATATATAATAAAATCAACTTAAAATCAACATCAAAAAATATATAATAAAATAAACTACAAAACCTCAAAATATACTTATTCCATCTATAAAACAAGGCAAAATGTTCCTTTCTCCACAGTGTGCAAATCTAACCAAAGTGAATTCTAAATTAAATAAATAAGCAAACAGTCCAAAAAGAAAAAATTAAAAAATCTCCCAATTCCATAAATAAGAAGGAAAATCTTCAACCTTGGAATATGTTAGAAACCCCTCTGATAAGGTATACTAAAAGTAAGTGAACATTACATGAAAAGAAGATTAAAAAATTTCCCAATCACATCAATACGAAGGAGAATCTCCCTGTCAGAAAACTATGAACATTACAAAACTATGAATATTATAGTAAAAAAAGATTAAAAAATCTTTCAATCACATCAATACATTAATAAGGAGGAGAATCTCCTTGTCAGAAAACTATGAACATTACAAGGAAAAAAAATTAAAAAATCTCCCAATCACATCAATAAGAAGGAGAATCTCCCTGTCAAAAAACTATGAATACTACAGGAAAAAAAGATTAAAAAATCTGCCATCACATCAATAAGAAGAAAAATCTCCCTATCAAAAAAGTAGTATAAGCTTTTCATATCTATCCAAGCATGTCAAAACCAAAAATGGTAAGGTCAAAGACACAATCGGAAATGATATAATAATGAGTGAAATGTCATTCATTCACTTAAAATCCACTATATTCTGAAATTAGCATGAGCTCCGCCCAAACTTGTGCCAGCGCTCTTGAAGTAGGCCATGAGCTCTTTGAACGTAAACGCTCTATACCGTCGGGGGTGCTCGTCATCGATCAGCTCTTTGAATTTCACCTTCTTTCGACACAAACATAAAGAACGCAATCGATAGCCTCCTCGTTGTAGATACGCCATTACTCCACATCTGCCATTTGCAAACACCATCCACTCCTTCTAGTTCTACAACATAATTCTAATTGCGAAGGAATGATTTGTTATAGTGTTTGATCGGTAGACAGTCAATTAGATATAGCTTGAATATTCGTGAAAAATTATTATTATCTTATTTATTTTTGTTCAATACAATATAATGATATGAATAAAACTCATAATAAGTATATTATAATAGCTACTAATCTATATATATTAAAAATTTATTTTTATTTAAAATTGAATAACAAAATACGTGTTATTTTCCTAAAAAATTATCCTTTCAAATCGCAAGGCCGGACTTCCATCAATCGTTGACGTCGGGCTCCATCGCAACAAACGTTGCCCATATATTCATCTTCTGGCCTGCACCCTATATTTTTTTCCATCTAATTAAATGTCCTTCACATGGTCTCTTATTCC
>CBVK0100026156.1:0-16972 GCA_900067695.1 Picea abies
TTAAGTTCGTTTAGTTCAGTTATATATATAAAAATAAAAATATATAATAATAATAGATATATATATATAGATATATAAATATAATATTTTTTTTAATATAGTATCATTAAATTATGTAAAATATAACTAGTGCGTTCTAGTTAATGAAAGGGGTTTTGTTTTCTTTTACAAAGATTGAACCTATAAGAGTGATAATTATAGTTAATGGATGATTAATTAATTAATTAATGTCGATTATTTGATTAAGGAGAATTGAGCTATGTAAATTAATTTTAGGGATTAATAACTTGATCAATGACGAGACTAGGTGTATTATAATTAATGTTACAAGGGTGATTAATGTGAGTGGTGCATATTGTTACAAGGGTTGGTTTGATGCTTTATTATACACACAAGTTCGAGTAATTCAAGGTTATAGTGTAGCGCTAGCAAGGTGAGAGAGTTTCTAGAATTCATGAATGAAGTTACCAATCTTAGAAGATTTCGACCCCAACCTTTATCCACTTACCCTAAATAGAGTAACATTTGTTTACAGAAAAGTAAAAAAAACTTATGCCTAACCCTGTGTTTACAAGTATAAGTTGTGTGAATGTGAATTGCCTTAGATTCTTCCCTGACAATCATTTGGTTTGATGCAGATTCAATTGTTCCATATGGTTAGGAATTGGGGAAATCGAGGCCGAGGGGAATCATTGCAAGGACCACCAAAGTCGGCACCACCACCACCATCGCCTGAATTATCTCTAATTTTGCGCTCTTTGGAGGCCATTAATGAGACCTTAAAGGGGTGTCAACCAACATATGTCTAGGTAGAACCCCCACAGTATGGAGTGGGTAACCCTGAAGCGTCGAGGGATTCATAGGGAGGGCCTCCACCCGGGGACATCACTAGAGAAGTAGAGAAGATCAAACTCCCAGAGTTTGTTGGGGGTCATGCCAGTGAACGTGTTGAAGCATGGTTGGAAGGAATGACATGATGTTTCACCTTAAGAGACTATGCTTCCACCTCAAAGGTGAAAATATCAGTCTTTCAGTTGAGGGAAAATTCCTTGAACTGGTGGGGTAACTTGGAGAGGTTCTGAAAGAAATATTTTCCAGATACTACGAGGAACGGGAGGTGGGGGCATTTCACGCTCTAGTACAGGGAAACAGGACTATGGAAGACTATGAGATCAGGTTCATGGAGTTGGTAAAATATGTTTCATACATGGATAATTATCAACGACGGGCATAACGCTCTGTCTATGGGTTAAACCCTAATATAAGGGCCATGGTATGGATGTGGAAACCATTTTCTATAGCAAAAGCAGTTGAAAATGCATGCTATGCAGAGGAACATATGAGCTTAAATAGAGGTATGATATCGACCTTTCCACAACATCCTGTATTCGTGGGGAAGGCCCCTAGGACCTTCTCTAGGGGAGGGATCTCTAGGATGCCTCCTTATGGTAATAGAGTCGCACCTAGGACAGTTTCTACAGGTATTTCAATGGTAGCAAGTGCAACATCCCACTCATCACCAATGACGCAGACATGTCCATGACCTTCTCAGGGAGCAAAAAGTAGGGGTAGGGGCTCCAGGGGAAAGAACTCATTTTAGATACCATCATAGATAAGTGCACAGGTTCCATATTGTGTTACATGTTGGGGATGTGGAGGACCCCATTACCAACATAACTGCCCAGAGTTGCAAGCAGGATTTGTGCATAGAGAAGGAAATGCCTCGATGGGAAGAGCAAGTAGTAGCCACCAAATTTATGCAGTGGTTAATAATCGCCAGGCAGAACATCAATCCATGGTGGTGGAGTTGTCAGGTACGTTAAATCATTTCAATGTTAAAATTTTATTTGATTCTGGTGGTACAGATAGCTTCATTTCACCATTTTCATTAGAAAAGTGCAGGTTGGCATCCTACAAGCATGATGACTTTAAACAAGTCGAGATGGCTTCGAGGGAAAAACAAGCAATAGTACATAGCATTGATAATTGTCTGGTAGACTTGGGAGTGTGTACTACCAGGTTGAAGGTATACTTCACTGCTCTGGGGACGTATGACCTAATCATTGGAATTGATTGGTTAGAATCCCATCGAGCCGTGGTAAATTGTTTCACAGAAATGGTGTTGTGTGTTGATGATGAAGGAAGGCCTGTACAGATCCATGGTGTACAAAGGAAGATGTCTCTACGCTTTATCTCGACCATGAAAGTTAAGCGGTGCATGAGGCAAGGATGTTGACTATATGTAGTGGAAGTAGTGAATCAAAGGAAAGGAACCTCCTTGAACAAGTATCCGGTATTATCAGAGTTTAAGGATGATTTCCTGAAAGAGTTTCCAGGATTACCTCCTGAGAGGGATCTTGATTTTACTATTAAGATAAAACATAGTGCAGAACCAATTTCCAAGACTCTGTATAGGATGACATTGTCAGAACTTTTTGAGTTGCAAATGAAGTTGAAAGAACTACTCAACTTAGGGATAATAAGGCCCAGTGTCTCACCTTGGGGTGCACCAATAGTTTTTGTGAAGAAGAAGGATGGTTCCTTATGATTATGTATAGATTAAAGGGACTTGAACCATGCTACAGTGAAAAATAGGTACCCAATGCCACAAATATATGATCTCTTTGATCAGATGAAAGGAGCAATGATATTCTCAAAATTTGATTTGCGATCAGGGTATCACTAGTTAAAGATTAAGGAAGGTGATATTCCTAAAACTTCCTTTCGAACTCAGTTTGGGCATTATGAGTTCATTGTAGTACCTTTAGGTTTGACCAATGTGCTATTAGCATTCATGAGCTTCATGAATGGTGTATTCCGGAAGTACTTAGACCACTTTGTACAAGTCTTTCTAGATGATATCCTCATCTATTCCAAGAATGAAAGAGAACATGAGGAACACTTGCGAGTGGTGTTTTCCTGCCTTTGAGAGAAAAAATTGTATGGGAAGTTGTCAAAGTGTTTCTTCTTCTAGAAATAAATTCACTATTTGGGTCATATCATTTCTGGTGAAGGAATCTTTGTGGACCCAGAAAAGGTAAAGGCCATTATGGAATGGCCAGTGCTGAAAAATGTTCATGAGGTAAGAAGCTTCATGGGGCTAGTAGGTTATTATCATAGATTTGTGGAAAGGTTCTCTAAAATATAGAAACCCATCACCACTTTGAAGCGCAAGGGGGTCAGGTTTGAATGGACAGAAGAATGTGATAGTGCATTCATCGAGCTTAAGAGGTTACTAACTAGTGCACCAATTCTACTAGTGTCAGATATGGAAAAGGACTTCATAGTCTGCACAGATTCCTCGAAGAAAGGTTTGGGGGTTGTGCTAATGTAGGATGGAGGAGTGATAGAATATGCATTAAGGAAGTTGAAGAAACATGAGGAGATTTACGCTACTCATGATTTAGAGTTGGCAGTTGTAATGATAGCTCTGAAACTTTGGAGGCACTATCTAGTGGGGCGAAACTTTGAGCTCAAAACAGACCATGAAAGTTTAAAAAATCTATTCACTCAAAGGGATCTTAATTCCAGGAAGAGGCGATGGAGTGAGTTTATGAGTGAGTACAATTTTGGAATTTTGTACATCAAGGTTAAAGGAGAATGTTGTTGCAAATGCCTTGAGTAGGAGACTACGTGTCTTCTCCTTGGTACCTTTAAATGTCAATCTAAGGGAGCGTGTGTTGACACAACTCCTTGGAGAGAGTTGGTATTTAAAGGTTACTTCAACCCTATAGAGTGGGAGGAAATTAGATCCAAAGTAGGAAGGATATAGCTTGGAAGAAGATGGAATATTAAGATATCGAGGAAGAATGTACATCCCCAAAGGTGGACATATTCGAAACATCATACTAAAGGAAGCCCATAGAGAAATTTATTGTGTGCATACATGTGTGAAGAAAATGTACACAGACATGAAGAAGATTTTCTTCTGGGTAGGAATGAAGTGCGATGCAGTCCATTTCATCTCCAAGTGCCTAGAGTGTCAACAAGTGAAAGCCGACCACCATCACCCGACAGGTCTCCTACAACCTCATGAGGTTCCTATGTCCAAGTGGGAAGTCATTTCTATGGATTTTATTATGGGGTTTCCACTCACATCCCATAGACATAATGTCATTCTTGTGATAGTTGATAAGTTGACCAAGAGTGCTCATTTTATTCTGGTTAGAGACACTTACGATGTGACTGATGTGGCATGTGTGTTTGTAAGTGAGGTCATCCGTTTGCATGAGATACCCAAGAAGATCATTTCATATAGGGACTCCATATTCACTTCAAGGTTTTGGAAAAGTTTGCAGTTAGCGTTGGGGACTCAGTTGAACTTAAGCATAGGTTATGATCCTGAAACAGATGGGAACACTGAGAGAGTAAATTAGGTTATGTAAGAAATGCTTAGGATGTATGTTATGGATAATCAAACCCATTGGGAGAAGTACCTACCTTTGGTAGAGTTCGCCTACAATAACAGTTTTCATAGCTCCATCGGAATGCCACCCTATGAAGCTATGTATGGAAGGCCATGAAAAACATCGTTGAGTTGGGAAATATTAGGAGACCGAGTGACAGTTGGGCCAGAATTGATTCAAGAGATGGAGAAATAGGTGATACATATTAGGCAGAGACTAAAGAAAGAACAAGATAGATAGAAACAATATATTGATGCACATAGGTCTGACTGAAGTTATAAAGTGGGAGATCAAGTTTTCATTCGTATCAAACCCAATAAGAGTACCATTCGGTTCGGGAAAGGGACAAATTTTTCACCTTGATTTATATGAACGTTCAAAATCCAAGAGAAAATTGGACCCATTTCCTATCATCTCGTACTGCCACCCCACTTGCATAAAACTCATAATGTTTTTCATGTATTTGTTCTAAGTCATTATGTTGTTGACGAATCACATAAACTAAATTGGAAGGAATTGTAGGTATCGGACGCGGGAACCTTCACAGTAGAATCATTACGCATATTAGACCGTAGAGTCCGACAACTTAGGAATCGTCTGGTATACCAAGTTAAGGTCCAGTGGGACAAGTATAGCCTAGGATCAGATACTTGGGAGGATGTCGAGACATTACGATGGGATTATCCCTCACTTTTTTTGACTACCTCGAGAATATGTTTCTCGAAGGTTGGGTGTATGTAATGCCACCTTTTGACTTAGACAAGTAGGGTTACCTGAGGCCTAATCACCTTTATTTTCTATTCACTATGAAACTATTAATGATACACTGGAACTTTTAAGACCATATGAACCTATATGAATGTTTAAACGTTATTTGAATGACCATGGATATGATGCAATCTATTATGTGAATCTAAATTCTATGAATGTTTAAACGTTATTTGAATGATGATGGATATGATGTGATGTATTATGTGAATGTAAATTCTATGAATGTTTAAACTTTATTTGAATGATGATGGATATGATGCGATATATTATGTGAATATGAATTCTATGAATGTTTAAACATTATTTGAATGATGATGGATATGATGCAATCTATTTTATGAATGTAAATTCTATAAATGTTTAACATTATTTGAATGATGATGGATATGATACAATCTATTATGTGAATGAAAATTCTATGAAAAATTAACGTTAACTAAATTATGGGGATATTATGCGATCTATTTATAACTTGAAAATTTTTACATTTAAAGTTGTTGGTATGTGGATACCGAATTGAGATTATGGTAGAATGAATTTACATGATGATAATGCATAGATATGTATGAGTTTGTGTTGTAGACTAATCTACAGGTCGATGGGCTATGAAATAGCCAAAGGATAATGGTAATAAAAGTGGATGTCATGAGCACCGACCGAGAAAAAATATGGTATGAATCCTTCTATGTGAAATTATGTTGGTTCGAATGCATTGCTATGATATGTGGACCAATGAAGTTTTTTTCGGTGGTGAGACTGCCTAAAAATGAATATACGATGAAAAAATTCCCAGCAACACAGTGCCACTATATATTCCATGGTGGGATGTGGACCCTAGTCCTATTAGGAGGGGTGGAGGCATTTCCCACCGTGTATCCTCTGAAACCTTGAGTCATGGGAGGACGGTGTTAGCTCACACTCCCCTAGATATGTGATGATGACTGTCAATTTCCTGCTGGGGAAGATTGGTCAATATAGTGACACTTTCACTTACGGGTTTTATTTGGAGTTAGGTCAATACAGTTGATGCTCCAAGATAGTCCAACAGAGGAAGGATAAGGATGTAATATGGAAGTAAGTTAAGGATGAAGAATGAATAGAAATAGTTGAGAGGGTATGGGGAATTTCCTTATGGTGGAATTTATTGTTTTCCCTTCTGAAAAGAAAATATGTATGTATATATATATATATTCATAATTACTTAACTGAACTACAATTGTCTAAATGAACGTTGTTGAGCTAGATTATTGTAATTAAGGGATTTTGCAAACATTTAATTGGTTTATTGTATTTTATAAAATTAATAGTCTTGTTGATTGGATTAGACGCATACAAGAATTACTATAGATGTGATAATTCTTGTCATTAGTACATGAGCGAGACTTGTATGTGCTAGCTACACATGCATTTCTTGCACATGTACACTAGTATGTATGAGTTTTCTTTTTCTTAATAATTGATAATGTGGTTTATTGGATATGAATGTATGAACCTTGTGTCATTTCCCTTGTTTTGTACATTACCCTAACTTCGGGATGAAGTTTCTTGAAGGGTGGGTGTATGTAACGACCCTAATTAATTCTTTAATTATCATGATTAATAAATATTAGTTTAATAAGTTATTAAAATATATTTTGTTTGAAGACTTATTTTATAATATAGTTGTTATTGGTAGATGGACCAATTTATGGCGGGGGGGGATAAGGTGGTTGATTTATTAATGAGGGGAAGGCAGTTGGATAAGGGAGTAGAAGGAAGATAAGGCAGGGGATAGGACTTAGGAAGGGGGATATTTTTCGTTGAGTAATATTTTCAATTTAGGAGAAGGTGAGGAATTTGGAGAGGAACAAAAAGGAGGGTGATGTTTGGGGTTGTGTTTGTTTTACATCTGTTCTACAATTATTTTTCTTACATCTTACTTGAGGTCTCTCACAGGGGCACGTGTTGTTGGGAATTTTGGGCTCGGGGGCCAGGAAACCATAAGGAATCCTAGGGCTAGGGAGACGTAGAGGTTGGTCATAGCTGGATGGGGCTTAATCAGTTTGGGCAGGATTCATCAACTTCAGTCCAACTTTAGTTCAACATCAGGTTGAGCTTCAATTCAACATCATATTGAGGTAATTACATTTCATTATGTTCATTATTATATTGTTGTTTATGTTCATCATTATATTGTTAAAATTGTCAATTATTTGCTGAAACAAAATTTATTATGATGGTAAATAAATAAGTGCTTAAGATAGAAGTAAATAATATAGAAATTCTGTAATTATATTTATCTATTATGAGGCCTTGTATGCACAGGCCTTACAAAAAATGATAGCCTAACTCCTCTAGAACACCTCAAATCTCTTTTTCCCACTTCACAATTCATGTATTTCTTAGATTCTCTATAAATGTGCACATATATACTCTATTTATAGTATTTATATCATCAATTTTAGGGATGACATATAAAGATTGGCTGAGCTGACCTAAATTTTATAGTTGGGGTGTTGGATGAAAAAAATCGTATTTCCTCATTTATAGGGATTTAGAGGGAATACCATATACCATTGGAAATGTATTGGAATAAGATTTCCAACCATATAAAAAATGCTCCCATTTAAGCTAGGTATATAGTTTAAAAATTCCTTCAAAGGTAGTGTATCCAAAATTAGCATCAAAAATCCAAAAACAATTTTTCCAACTATCTCCATATTCAAATATTTATATTGGACATCCATAGTCTCCCCCTATCTTTGACATCAATGAAAAAAATATTTCCAACACATAAAATTTATTACAAAGGTAAGAAAAAATGAATTTTTAACATAAATCAAGAACCCCAAAGTTCAAAAAACCTAACCCTAGGATGTGAAGTGCCAAAATGTTTGTGGGCCCCATGGTGGTTAGTTGATATGTCAAATTCCCTCGGGGAAGAATGTTTTCATACAATATCCATTTGGAGTGCTTAGTAGCTTGTTGGAAGATTTAAATAAGAAATTATATTTGTGCCAAGGATTGGGTATGTCAAATACAAACTCATGCCCTTGAAATCCCCAAAAAACATTATTTAGGGACTGAAAATGACCCTAGAAGTTTTGGACCCCAAAAATCATAAAAACATTTCCAAGATGGAGAACCATGATGAGTCACTGGAAGAGGTGGGTGGCACTAATATTGAATTGTATTAGTACTCCACCCTTAGGAAGAAATGGTCACCATTGTGTCAATTAGTGCAATAGATGGTGAAAATTTTGTTGAATTGGAACATTGATGAAGAAGTTATCCTACTTTGATAACTCGATAAATATGTATGTTCCACTGATAGGTGACCTTAATCTTGGTGTCCGTGATCTAATATATTTTAGATTTCTCTATGTAGCAATGATTGCATTATATAGAATCCAAGTTCTCATACACCTCTAAGGTTTCCAATAGAGGTGGGAAGTATCATCAAAGAAACTCTACATTAAATATTAGTGCATGTCCTCCACGAGGTCAGGGTACAAAGAGTTGGGTCTCAAGTTTGTTTCTCTTGAGGAAAAAAGCTGTCGCATGCCCAAGAAACCTTACATGGAAGGAGAAAATAAATATGATGAGACAAGATATCCTTTCAAACTGTTACTCGAGGAAGCCCTTGCACAATAGAGGAACATGCTGATGGATAGTTTTGTGCAAATCCTTCGATGACTACCAACAAGAAATGCATATTTCTCAAGTGTAGGGATCACCCCCTTCAAGGTATAAATCAAATTTGATATTCCTATATTTGAAGTTCAGATAGACATAAATTTTGTAAAGAAATGCTTAAATATGCTAGAACAATATTTTTCTATCCATAACATTTCCATTAGAGAAACAATTGCATTTGCACTCATCAAAGTCATCCCCCATTTCAAAGATTGGTGGGAGAATTTCTATGAGAAAAATGAAATAGAGGAAACCTCATTATTTATATTCGTACTCACTTTGGAGTCCTTGAGAGATGATATTAAGGAACAATACTACCCCGTTGGAAGTTATGACGACCCATATAGAAGATGGACCACACTGCAGTAGGAAAGTGACCAAAAATTTCCAGAGTTCACAAATTTCTTCCACTCCTTGGATACCAAGATGGGTCTCAAAGATTTCGAGCGACATATGGTGCTCAAGTGTCATAGCGGTATGCATAGATACATCCATACAAAAATTTTGTTTCTAGATATCTCATCCTTGGGAGAAACCTATCGATATGTCGTCAAAATTGAGCAGAAGCTTAAATAAAATATGCAGAAGTTCAGTTCTCGGAACCCCTTATAGAAGAAGTAGAGCCAAGGCATCCCCAAACCATATAATAAAGGGAAGAAAAAATATGGAAAGCCTCAGGAAAACCAATCTAAGCCGCAAAAAAAAGGGCAATGGAAAGACAAAGAAACACACCGAAAAGTGGTGTGACTTCCATAAGAACCCCTTGCATAACACTGTTGATTTCTGCTCAAAGAAGTAATTGGTGGATGAGGAGAAATTCTTTGAATCAGATGTGGGTTTTGACTCAGAGTCAGAACCATAAAAGGGGAGATGTATTATTGATGCAGAACCCAGTGTCACCATTGTTATCACCAAGATCCATCCTGGTGAACCAGATGATCCAGAGGAAGGAGAGTGCCTCTTTCATTCACAAATGTGGGTGAAGGGTACTCTGTTGATAGAGATAGATAGAATAAACTCATCTTAGTGGAGGTAATCAAGTGTATGGAGCTTTCAATAATGTCACACATGTATCCATACACCATAGGACAGATCCACCATGGAAGTGGTCTTCATGTCAACCAATAGTTTCAATTGTCCTATGGCATCAAACCCTTAAAAGATGAGGTATTTTGTAATGTCTCTCCACTTGAAGTTTGTGACGTTATTTTGGGATAACCTTATTTATGGAAACATCATGCTATATATGAGTATAGGCCTCACACTGTTATTATTACTGTGGACATGAAATTGTATAGGATACCAGATGTAGTCCCACTGACTACCATTTCCTTGATCTTTTCCAAGCAATGGAGGAAGTTCATCTCTCAAACTGGGAAGCTTGTATTCTTCATGATTCTCTCTCAGAGTGAGAGGAAGTTTGCAGCCACATCCATGGCCTTCATGGTCGATCTCTCCATGTAGCAAAATCAAGTGGATAAGGTCGTGTGATATAGATTATTTTGAGCATGAAATGAGAGTAGATATATAACAAAGAAATATATAGAGAAATTGCAATAGAATCAATAATATAATAGAAATATATCATATATATAACAATAGGAACAAATATACAGTAATACACATTTTCTGTTAATGAGTGAAATGTACAGAACTGTAAAAATACAAAGTGAATAAACTTGCTAGAATGGTGGTAGCTTATCTCTGAGAAGAGATGTGATGGCTGCGCTAATTCACAAGAATATGATGATGTTTAAAATGAGGCTCCAAAGGAATTTTTAACATAATGAAAATACAAATCCATAACCCTAGAAGATGAAAGGCCAAAAGGTTTGAAGGCCCCGATGGGGGTAGATGATATGTCAACTTCACGAGAGCGTAACTTTTGCATACGATCTTCGTTTGGGATATTTGATACCCCATTAGAAAGGTCTATCCAAGAAGTATGACCTATACTAGTGATAAAGGTGTGACATTGGCAACCTATGGCCCTACAAAATTCCAAAAAATGTATTTTACGGCCTCAAAACGACCCTAGAAGTTTGGGACTCAAAAAACTAAAAAAAATGCCAAAATGGAAAAATGTCCTTTGAGTCAATGGAATAGGTGGTTGGCCACCGATATACATATGGATCGATCCTCCCTCATTAGGAAGTAATTTTCTCCATTGTGTTGAGTTCTCGTGGGAGATGGGGAATCGTTTGTTGAATCTAAACTTTGGTGAGTTTCTTGCCTTGTTGGAGAAGTTGTGTTGCTTGGCTTGTGGAAGGCTATCATGAACTTGATGTTGAAGGGATTGGATATTTTTAACCTTTCTAAATTCATGACATGATGGTATGCAGAAGGAATCTTTATTCTTAGATTCAATCTTGTCGACCTGATTTTGTTAGATAGAAGGGGCTTGGACCGAGGCCATAGTGGTCACAATTTCCTTCTATTCACCTTCTACCCAAATCATGAAGAAGCTAAACTTTGTCGTATGAGAGATGAATTTGTTGTGCTATTTTGTCAAAGCAATTGTTGGAACTATCTCAGGTATCCTGTAGAGCTGATCCCCTAGAGTAATAATGACACATTGGGGTCAAGACTCATAAACCGTATGGTGATTCCACATATATGGTTGGCCCAAAAGAACATCATATACATATAGTGGGGAAACATTGCACAATACCTCATCCTTGAAGGGCTTGATGTCATAGGATAGGAAACACTGTTGGTTGAAAAGAAGAGCCAATCAATGTTCTATGGCTACGGGTGTGGTGTTGTTGGAAATCATAATTGCTTGATGACCTCTGTTGAGATGAGTTTAATTTCACTTTCACTATCAAAAATGAAATGCAATGAGGTCCCCTTTACCCACATTTGTTAATGGAAGAGGCGCTCCCCCTCTTCGGGATCTATTAGTTCTTCTGCTCAGATTGTTGTGGTTGCAACAATGGCAGTGGGGTATTCGTCGATGATCTGTCTCCTTCCATTATTTTCTGAATTAGATTATGAATCAGGGTTCCTTTATTTTTCTTTGAACTCAACCACCAACGACTATTTTGAGTGACATTCATCAGTGTTGTGTTAGGGGATTTTGTGGAAATCAGACCACTCTATAGTGTCTTTCTTCTTCTTTCTGTTACCATTATTTTCATGTGGCTTGGACTGGTTTTCTGAAAGATGGTTATTAGGGTCATCTTTACCATACTTTGGTTGTTGAGTATTTGTAGGCCCAAACTCCCATTTTTTCTGGTGCTTAAATTTCTTCTCGATCTTGACATCATATCGATAAGCGACTCCAAAAACTCCATTTCGGTTTGGATGTACCTATGTAGAGGCCTGTGGTATTTCATAACTAAATTATTCTTAGAATATTTGATACCCAGTTTGGTGTGAAAGGTATGGAAGGTATTGGTGAACTCTGACACTTCTTGGCCCCTCTCTTGACGTAGTGTGGTCCATCTCATGTACCGGTCTTCATAGTTTCCAGCAGGGTAATATTGTTTCGTAACAACATCTACGAAATATTCCCAAGTGGGTTCGACCTACAACATTCTAGTCTCCTCTATGGAAGTTTTGTCATAGTAAGTTTGCGACCAATGTTTGACATGGAGGAGAGCCTTAAAGAGTTTGAAGGTGATATTTTCCCCATCGGAGAAATTGTGCAAAGAGAAATAACCTTCTAGCAGATTTAACCATTTTTCCATAGCATTTGCATCTATTTGACCTTCAAATACAGGAATATAAAAATTAACTTGTACCTTGAAAGGAGCAGTTCCTCCAAACTGGTTTCTTTATGAAGATTCCTTTTCTGTTATAGGTAGGCATCAAAGGATTTGGGAAAAAGTCTCCATCATTTCATCCCTTTATCGCATGAGATCTTGCTCGAGCAACAAATTAATACAATCTTCTACTATGTATTTTATATTTTCTTCCACCATGGAGGGTTTCTTGGGCATGTGAGATATTTTCCTCGAGATATACAACCTTGAGACCCAACTTCCTATACTCGGACCTCATTGGGGACATGCAGTGAAAAAAAGGCCAAGAGCAACCTTCTCTGATACCACTGATCCAGATTATTTTGAGCATGAAATGAGAGCAAAGATATAAAAAAGAAATATACAGAGATATTGCAAGAGAGTCAATAATATAACAAAGATATGTCAGATATATAACAAGAGGCACATATATACAGTAATACACAAATTATATTAATGAGCGAAATGTACAGAACTGTAAAAATACAGAGTGAATGAACTCGCTAGAATGGTGGCAACTTATCTTTGAGAAGAAATGTGATGGCTATGCTCATTCACAAGAATATGATGATGTTTAAAATGAGGCTCCAAAATAATTTATAACATAATGAAAATATAAAACCCTAACCCTGAAAGATGAAAGGCCAAAAGGTTTGCAGACCCCGATGGGGGTAGTTGATACATCAACTTCCCAAGGTCATAATGTTTGCATACGATCTTCATTTAGGGCATTTGATACCTCATAGGAAAGGTCTATCTAAGAAGAAAAAATTCTTCCAAGGGTTATAGAATATTTTTGGCAACCCCTGTCCCCCCAAAAGTAAAAAAACACATCGTTTAGGACCTCAAAATGACCCCAAAAGTTTGGGACTAGATAAACTGGTAAAAAATGCCAAAATGGAAAACTATTCTTTGAGCCAATGGAATAGGTTGCTAACCACTGATATCCATCTGGATCATCATGGAAGAATATAAATAGATATTCTCTATAGCCAATGGGGTACCTATACACTGTCAAGTCAATCATGCAATCGTTCTGACCCCCGGTGCACTACTATCTAATGGGCCAATCTATCATAACTCTTTGTTAGAAAATGAGTATATAAAGAATGAGATTCAATAAATTCTCCAAAAGGGACAAATCCGACCCATATCATCACCATGTGGAAGCCCAATCATGCTTGTGAGGAATAAAGATAGGACATGGCGACTCTACATCGATTATTACACACTAAATAAGATCACAGTCATGAGCTAGTACCTGATTCCCAGAATAAATGATATCCTTGACCAACTCAAGGGGGGGAAATAATTTAGTAATATTGATATTAATTATGGCTTCCATCAAGTCCCAATAGAGTAGACAAATGTATGGAAAACTATCTTCAAGTCTAAAGAATTTATTTTTGAATGGTTGGTGATGCCCTTTGGTTTGAAAAATGCTCCAACAACTTTCATGAGGATGATGAATGACATCTTGTGGTCTTTCAACAATTATTTTGTGGTTGTGTATCTGGATGAAATCCTCACCTACATCAAGAATTGGGTGAAACACTTGCAGCATATTCAGTAGGTTATGCACACTCTGTGACAACACAAGCTATATGCAAATTTGGAAAAATGATCCTTCAACATGGACATGGTCCAGTACCTAGGCTAAATTGTTGATGAGCATGGGGTGCATGTGAATCCATCCAAGATATAGGTCATTCATGTTTGACCATCCCCAACCACACTCATTGAGCTTCACATCATTTTAGGCCTTGCCAATTTCTATTGTAGGTTTGTGATAGGATTCCCCCATATTGCACAGGCCCTCATCTAAGTAACCAGGGGAGGTGGTAAGGAAAATTTTGTGTGGGGCTTGTCACAACAAAAAAAATTGATGATTTGAAGCAACACTTGAGCTCATCCCCAGTACTCTCATTGCCCAACCTGCAACAACCCTTTGAGATCAAGACAGATGCTTTAGACTATGTTGTGGGAGAAGTTCTCACTCAACATGGATACCATGTGGTCTATCATAGTGAGACACTATCAGACATGATCCTTAAGTACCCTACTTACGAAAAATAAATGTAATCGATTGTGAAATCATGTCACCAGTGGAGGCATTAAATTCTTGGGAAGGAGACAATCATCCAAACTGATCATAAGTCATTGTAGTTCATGTAAAAATAGGGAAAATTGTAGAATGATCGCCATCAAAAGTGGTTCACATACTTGTAGCAATTCCATATCAACATCAAGTATAAGACATGAAGCACCGACCATGTCGTTGATTTCCTCCATAACTCGTTAGCTGCAACATTCACCATGGTGTTAAACTCATGTGACCACAAGGCCTATGGATGGCCCCAACTCTCTATAAAGATCCTGACTTGTACTCCACCTACCATATGCTCGGAGCAAACACAACTATCATTGATTTTCATCTTCAGGACAGGTTGTTGTTCCATATGGGAAATCTCTGTAGTCCATCAAGAGAGAAAGTGAAGATGATTTAGGAATCCCACTAGAGTCAGGTGGCAAGACACTTTAGCATAGAAACAGTAGTGGCAGTGTTGCAACAAAATTTCCGTTGGTCAAAATTTCCATAGGATGTCATCAAGTATATCAAGTTCTGCACTTCCTGCACCATTTCCAAACTGACCATTAAGAGAAAAGGCATGTACACCCCTCTTCCTACTCTTGAAAGGCCCTAGGAATCCATCTCAATGGACTACATGTTAGTCCTTCCATCAACCAAGCAGGGAAATGATAATATATTTGTGATTGTTGATCGTTTTTCTAAAATGGTGATTATGGCCACTTTCAAGAAGAACATCAAAATAGAGGCCACTACCAAGATATTCTTCAAATGAGTGTGGTTACATTTTGGGATACCAAAAACCATCATCTCATATTTGGATAGTTGGTTCCTCAACACATTCTGGTCGAGCCTTTGGTCACTTCTGGACACTAATCTCACCAAATCCACTTCCTTCCATCCCGAGACAGATGGCCAAACCAGGGTCATAAACCAGATGATTATGCATATCCTATGCATGTACAATTCCAAGAATCCCTGCACATGGGATGAGCATCTTCCCTATTTTCAAAACAACTACAATAGAGCCATAGATAGCTCAACTGGACACAACCCATTTTAGGTGGGGTTGGGATTTCAACCATTGGGTCTCACAGATGTTTCATTACCCCTTGAGACCACCTAGGAAGACTCATCCCATGCTCAAACTGAAGCCAAAAAATATATGCATTTCACTGAGTGGATCCAACACATTCTCCAACAAGTTCAACATATTTTGTAGAATTCCAATGCCATGTACATGTAGCACCATGATAAAGACCAGGTGTCACACAAGTTTTACGTGGGAGATAAATTTTTGTTGCACTTGTAGACATATTGCCTTACAGGATTCCATAGAAATATTCTTCCACTCCATTATGGACCTTATACCATCACCAAGGCTATGAGTCACAATTCGTTTGAGCTCAACATTCCTCCCTTCCTTGTCTTGCACCTAGTGTTTAATGTGGACCTCCTTTGGCCATACTTTCCACCATTATTGGAAAACTTAGAGGGAGAGGAACAATTGAAACCAATAGATCTCAACCTTGAATTCATGGAACAAGAATCCACTGATCATATCATGCACACATAGGTGTTGTAGGAAAATCTCCCCACGGACAGGTAGATTTCCTCTTGAGATCTAGACCCTTAACTCTAGGACAGAAGGTGCTTAACATGGACATTGAATTCCTTTTATATCTAATCGAGATGACTAACAAAAGAGAAGGAGGAAGGCATGTACCTTATGAATGTCATTTTTCCCTGCAAGGTCCAGGATGAGCTTCGATCTTGAGCTCCTTGGTAGGTCCTGCAAGACAAACAAAAGTACAAAAGAATTCATACTCTACTGAGATTAGATAAAACATAAATCCATCTACTGCAGACAAACGTATATGGAACAAGTACAAGTTTTAAAGAAACGGGCCAAGCATTGATTGTATTAATGAGAACAACAATGAAGAACACTTACAACCATAGATGTGAGTGAAACATCTTCATCAAGCTCTCTTTGTCCAAACCCTTTCTTAAATAGTCCACACATGGAATGTTGGTGTTCCAAATGACATCTTCCTCATGAGATAATAAGTTAGATGCTTCACAATACTTTCCCCTCACTTCTCATGAGATCATAAGTTTGGTATCTCTGAACTCCTTTATCTCCCCTCCTCCATGGAAATCCCTCATTATATAGGATTTGGAGGCTTAACCACCATGGAGAGGATCTCTCATTAGATCCACTAAGAAAGGGATCTCTAAGATATTTAGGGAGAAAATATTTCATAAGGATTTTGGGGAGGAAA
>CBVK0100026159.1:0-18778 GCA_900067695.1 Picea abies
TTTCATATTCCATAGCATAGTAGTTTCCAAGAAGAGATTTAAGAAGGGAAAAAGGTATAAGACAAACACTCTACAAGGGATGTAGAATGAGATAATGTATCATAACATATTTATAATTTATAATACACAATCATTTATTTCTTACTGGGCTTTCTCACATTAGACTTGTAGAATAAATACAGTTTGTATGGTATTATAATGAATATCATTGATATTGTAGTTAATTTTTTATATCAAGTAGTTAAATAATATGTAGTCGTAGTCTAAATGTTCTATGAAATGATTATTTTCTGGTGATACATTCATGGGACCTTTTCCTGAAATATGGAACGAAATTGTTAGATCCACAAATTTGAGGGATTATTTCTATATGAACTAAGTGCCCCGCGGATTTTTCAGCATCCTCAATACATTTCTAGATTTAGAAATGGATTTTAAACAACAAAAAATAATGATTCTGTGCAGATGTATGTCGTTAGATTCCAGCGAGAAAAACCATTTCGTAGAACAGGTACAGACAACGCCTAATATGTATGGTGTTCTTTATTTTCGTCTCAAATTAATAAAAATATAAAAATAATAATTACACAATGAAACATAACCTCATTAATGATATATTCTAGTGCATAGATCTCTAGAAAACTTAAGACAATGTAGTAATCATATAGACATTTAAACTATAGAGATAAATTAAATAGGAAGAATATACAAATTATATATATAACAATTTACTTTTATGAAATGTATCATTCATTTGTTATTTAAATGTATAAAAACAAATAACTTAGTTTTTTAAAGTTTTAAATAGAAATAGATGATGATGATGATGATGATGATGATGATGATGATGATGATGATGATGATGAAGAATCAAGATGGAATTAGTCTACAAGACCTTAAGCGAACATTCTAAGAGAAAGTCCTTTTCATCTTCAACTCTCTTAGTGTCACAAAGGTCTTATTTTAACAATTTTTATTTTCTTCTTTACACTTGTCAAAACAAAGAGATAATTTTGATTTTCTAGATAAGGGTTCATTATCACTTTATAATATATTTTTATTTTCACCTATGACTCTTTATCTGGCCACATTTTGTCAGATTTTGATTTAATAATATTTATAATATTATCCTTATTTGCAATATGATATCTTCCTTTATTCCACAATGGTTTAGACAAGACTAGGAATCCTTGTGCCATTCCCACTTTCGTCGAAGTTGGTTTTATCTAGAGTTTGAAGCAATGTTAGGAAGCCTCTTGTCTTCCATGTTGTTTAACTTGTCCTTATACATTAGGTATCTAAGTCATGCTCTCAATGGTGGAAATGATTGCTTTCGTGAGGAGGATAGGATAGGGTGTGTTTCCTTTAGTTTTTATATTATATGTTATAAAATTCTTTTGGATTTGCTCTATGTTTCTCCACCACTATGTAGAGATACTACATCCACAAAATTCACAACCATATGTTTCTCCACGACTATGTAGATATACTACATCCACAAACTTCACAACCATATAAAAATAATAGGATTAATGATTTCTCAAGGACTCTCTCGAGATAATGCATCTCCAAAATTGGCCTTTCCCGTCACTGTGGGGGGGTGTATTTGAACAAAATTTCACCCTAGTTTGGTAGAGCTAATTAAATAATTTTGGGGTGATTATAAACCTTTCATAGAAAAGGCTAATAGACTGTACCAGATCCAATATTTCAAAGAACAATATCAACTTCTGGTAGCAATGATTTGCAGACTATATGGTGAAGAGGGGTGCACTCACTTTAAACTTGAGTGGTTACCAGTAGCACACCTTGTGGCTAAAGTGTGTCAAGTATTCAATTTGGCCCATATTTTATCTATCAACATTCTTAAAGTGGTCAATGAAGCTCCAGGGAACAAAAAGCTAGATTTTTACATGTCTTCATTCTTAATTGATATTGTCTATTCATCAATTCCTTTTCCTTTGATGGGTTGGATTTGGAATCCCGACATGCCCCCTATACATGTATATTGTTAAGAATTATGGGAATGTAACTTAAAAAAATATTTTTATGATATATGTGATGATTTCATGGAACCTTTGTTTTATGCCATGTTTAATTGACCAATTGATGACCACCAAGATTGTCAAAGGAAGTCATAGAGACCTTCAAGGTTATATGGGTCTGGAATATGGAAAAACATTACACCTATATTAGGATATTTAGGTGTAGCTCTACCACACATATGCTTCCCAAGTATGTTCCTAATAGGATGATTGTCAGAGAAATTTCCTATTGGACCATTAAGAAAGGAATCACCTCATTTTCATCTATGCATCCAAATAAAACATGGTTAGTGTTATCACATGAAGTTGTTTTGGGTCTTTTATCCCTTAGGTTTTTATTTTTGTCCTTTAGTCTTCAGGTTTTCTTTAATTTTCTCTTTGTGATTTGCTTAGGTTAGTTTGAACAAATAAAGACTTGTGGTTTTGGATCACTTTTGGCCCACACATAGATTTTAAGCCTGGGTTCATTCTATGGTTTATGGTTTCGACACACCTCTTGACTTGATATCAAGAATAACCCACCCAATGATCCAAATGACTTGACACATCACTCCATCCAATCATACTCTTTATCCTTTCCATGATGTCCCTATGTCAGTTAAAGCAAGTCAAATTAAAATTTTGAAAAAGGTGTTGCCAACTCACTAGGAGTTTCCGTAGCACACCTTTGTCCTATGATCTTTTTCATATTTCATCATAATCAAAAGAGGTCATGATTTGTCTTATTTTCAGTGCCCTTTTCGTTAAAAGAGAATATTAATATTTGGTCATTTATGAGCTTGCTAAGGGTTTAAGCATTTGAATTTTCTCTCAAGCTCAACACTGCTAAAATCACTAGTTCAGATCAGCTGCAAACAACACTACGGTATCAAATGTCAAAGATAAATTGGAGTTTGAGGTGGACGTAGCAGTTTCCTAACTTATTGTTGATTCTCCATTATAAGCCACAATCTCCAGGTATTATGTGAGTCCTCTCATTGCATGGAAAAGTCTTGAGATACCCCTGCCTCATCTTTTGGTAGCGCCCAATGCTGCAAACTACTTCCTCTCTCATCCATTTTCACCTGTAGCACTTTTCCCATAGACTTCGTAGCCATTTGTCACCTAAATTTCACCTATTCTAGAGTTCAAGCCAATTTTATTTTGAAGCTTGAATACTTGTTCATTCACTTGGCCCTTGTTTGCACACTATGCTACAGAAAGTCGTTGCTAAAACTACACTATAGAAAGTCGTTGCTAAAACTACACTACAAATCATCTCTCTCAGTGCTTTGTTTTACTTGAATTGGTCAGTGTTATATTTTGTATTTAAAGACCCCTACGTTATCCTCTTCTATTCACTGTATCATCATTCATTCATCTTGATATATTCTAGAAGTAAGGGGAATAGCAGTCCTTAACTCGGAGTTTGTTTCTCTGAATTTTAAATAAAAGTCCATCAAAATAGTCTATTTTTTATTCAAGGTGAGTTGGAGGAAAATTCTTGAGAGAGAGAAATGATTAGCCACTATCAGTTTTCATTGATCTTTGCCTCTGTTTGTTTCTTTTACCATTCACTACACCACAACCTTTGATACCCTATTTATATCCATGAAGACACCTCAAAGGAAGAAATCTCACAACGGAGGGAGTGTGGTCAGGAATGAACCTTCTGACATGCACATGTTTGATGTTGAGCCAATTGTTAGGGAGGTTTTTGAATGGGTTGGTTTCCTCTCGTTTTTCCAAAACATGCAGAGGGGACACCCTGAAGTAGCAAGGCAGTTTTCATTACACTTTGATGGAATTAAGACTAAGGTGGGAAACCTTGAGTTTGAGGTATCTGAAGTCTCTATTGGAGCAGCCATTGGGAATCCTAATACCGATGAGAGGTGGTTCAAATCCATGGTCCTCAATGTTTCCTTCTCCAAGGACTTCCTCAAACCACACTATTAGACAAATTTTGTTTCTAAGGGAGTTCCTAGAAGCCACCTAGTTGAAGGCTTTGATAAAATGTTGAAAATCATCCGGAGATATTTTACATGCGAGGGAAGGTTTAACATGTTATACTAGTACCATATAAGACTCTTTCTACATTTTACTGGTAAGGATGCAATGAATATCACTTTCTACCTTTAGAGGAGCATGGGAAAGATGTTTGATAGAGTCCAAGCCAAGTCCAACACTGTGAACACTAGTGTCTTTCACTCTGGGTTGATCAGGATGTTGGTGATGGAAGAATTGAAGAAGAGGAACATTCCTTGGGAACAGTTCATTGTCTCTTCCCATATGCAGCTGGATATAGCCTCTACCCCTTAGTCTAATATGCAGAGCCCTTTTCCACCTAGTAGTGTTTCCCCAAAAGGAACAAGCAGGAAAAGAAAGGGAAAAACCACTACCCAAAACAAATAAGTCATCAAGGAAAATTGAGAAGAAGAGAGGAAGGTTCATCACTCTCCACAAAGAGATTTTTAACCTCCTCCTGCACCTAAATTGGAAGTAGTCCCTTAATCCACCAAATCCACAGCCAAGAGGGGAAGGAAGGTGCATTTCTCTTCACCTTCTCCAACCGCTAAGATCAAGATTAGGAATCCTTTTACTAGATCATCATCCCTCAAGGAGGTTGTTGAAGAACAAATATTACCCCAGGTCTCAGTTCCAGGGAAATAAAAAGATAAGGGTAAAGGCATTGAGAATCCTATTGGAGTGATAGACAGTGCCCCTGTGAAACAGAAAGATAAAGGTAAATCGATTGAGAATCCTTTTGAGGTTATCAACATTAACACTCCACATAGTAATCACACTTTCAAAAGATTGATTAGACAACTCAGGGATGCCAGGAAAGAGAGTGCTTGTTTGAAGACAAAACGTTTGGATGACAGAAGAAAAATGAATGTGCTCATGGACATGTATAGTGAAACCCTTGATGTGGCAAGGTTTTCAGTAAGAAGAATCTTGCCTCTCCATAGGCAACCTAAGAACCTGTACATGAAAAAAAGAGGTTTTTAGTCTCAAAATAGAAATATCAAGGAAGAATTGAAGCATTTCAAGCATGAAATGGCCCATAGGAACCTAAATTTTCTGGTACAAGCTGCAAATAAAAGAGACGAACTAGTAGTCAAGAAGAGTACACCTGTAGTCAAGAAGAGTATCCTTGCAAAGGAAAAACATGCTTCCATGATAGAGGGAAGGTCTCCTGCGACAAGGAGGAGTGCCAGGTTGATGAATTAGTTGGGGATATCAGATCCATTTTTGTGGGTGGTTTGTTTTTGAAAGAATAAAGTGATCAAGACAGTATAAATTTTCCACCTATACAAGCATCTAGATGCTCCTTGTCCATTAGCTAAGTTTTTTTTTCTTTTGAAGGATTGGTTTCATCACACAGAAAAGAACACAGACATTCTGTAGCACCATGGCACTGTAGAATCGTCTATATAGTATGTTATGAAATTTCTCTACCTAATATGCTACAAAATATCCTACCTAAAACTTAACGGTAGCGCTACCAATTTTGCGGAACTATTCCAACGGTGGTGCTACCAATTTTGTAGAACTGTTTTGATGAGTGGTGCTACCGAATATATAGAATCACTTAATGAATGGATCTACCTAATTTGTAGAGATATTTCGAGAGGGGCATTACAGAACTGCACATGGTCATTACACAGGAGTGGTGCTACGAAATGTGCAAAGTTGTTTCGTAAGGTCATTACAGAATTGGCTAGAAAATGCACTATTGAATGGTGCTACGAACTGGCCCTTGCAGTCAAAGGATTCAAATTCATGATTACTTTTTATTGTTGATGATGTGGAGAGAAGCAAGGATCAAAAGTGTTAGCATGGAGGCAACATGCAACCACTAGAGGAAACTTGTCACCAAAAAGAGATGCACCTAAGAGGAGACATGTCTTTTAATTCTTGTTGGACTGGTTTCCACCATGGTCCCTAATTTGTAGCATTTTGTTAAGAGATGTTAGCACATGTGTTAGAATGGTAATTGTTTTGGAGAATCCTAGGGGAGGAAGGCCATCTTGCCCCTCTATCTATTTCCTTTTGTTTTTTGATTATAAATACATATTCTAAATGATTAGAGAGGTTCGAATGGTTGAGCAAGGCTCCCTGATTGTAATAGTTTTGACTAAGTATACTGTTCTCTGGTTATGCATTAGACTTGAGAATTTTTTAGTAATAGAAGTCAGTTTCTCTTTATATCATCTTGTTGCCTCTTATACTGAAGTACTCATGATTGGATGATCCATATGAGATTTTTATGGTTTTGTTATGATGAATGTTTGATTATAATACTGCTATGATGTTCTTAAGTATTATTTAACTTTAAATTGAATAAGTTCTTGTGTTTGAGTTTTTCCTCCTTTGGTTGCTTGAAGACCTGATGTCAATAACATACCTTTACACCTCCCTCACTAATTCTTCCTCCTATTAATTTTTACTCCAAATCTCTGACTGAAGATAATCAAGACCTCATTTTCTTATGTATTCTAGCCCAGATTTATGAGCTAAAATGTTATTATTTTGATTTTTCTCCATTTGACATTTAAATACTCATTTACATTTACAAACATTTTGATGGGTACTGGGTTTATCCTCTTTGCAATATGAGGGTGATTCTCAGTGCTAACAGCTAGTATTTCCTATCAAAATATGAATATTCTCATTATTGAATTCTCCCCATGCAAGAAATTAATCCATAGCTCTTAAAGAGATAAGTCTTTGTACAAGAGTTGCTAGGAGACATAATCCAATGGGTGTTGTAGAAGAACATATCAAAGGTGTGGGTTTTCCCCCCTCTTAAAAACATGATACTGATTCTTTAGATATCATCTTCGAGGGATCCATGTCATATGAGGAGGTATTGACTAACATTCATGATAGTAACTAACAAGAAATATTGCAAGTTGATCAAGAGGAGAAAAAAAGAATGATCAATATCTAACAAGAAAAATTGTTAGAAGGTGAGAATGAAAAATATGAAGCGAAGATGTAGGCCCAATATATTAAAGAGGAAGAACTACATGGAAGCCAATATAGTTTTCACTGTAGTCATAGAGACATTTCAAAAACTACATGGAATCGCAAATATTATTGTAAGTGACAGAGATCCTATCTTCACTAGACATTTTTGGACAAAATTATATTCTTGTTTGGGTACTCAATTTCTCATAGATCATCTTATCATCCTCAATTTGATGGAAAAACTGAGATAGTGAAAAAATGACTTGAAGGATACCTCTGCTTCTTTGACTCTGATAAACAAACACAATGGTTCAAATGGTTACCCTTGGCAGAATGGTGGTNNNNTTATGGCACTCTATGGATACCACCCTCCTTCCATCACTTCTTCTCTAAAAGAAAAATATAAGGTTGGAGCAGTGGAATATCACATCGAGCATCAACAATAAGTTCTCCAAATCTTAAAGGACAACTTGACCATGGCACAAAATCGCATGAAACAACAAGAAGATCAACATCGTAGTGAAAGAAGTTTTGAAGTAGGGGATTGGGTGTTTTTAATACTACAACCATACAAACAGATGTCCCTCAAGCAAGCCAAGAAGGATAATAAATTATCACCAAAGTAATATGGTCCTTACAAGGTTTTCAAAAGAATGGTACTATGGCATACAAATTGGAGTTCCCTACATCCTCACGAGTACACCCAGTTTTCCATGTTTCATGCTTAAACAAGGTTATAGGTGACAAGATCCTAGTTGAAACTATATTTCCATAAATTGATGAGGAAGGAAAATCATATTGGAGCCTGAAGCCATCACTGGCACAAGAATTAGCCAGCTAAGGAATAGATCCATTTCAGAGTATCTCATTAAGTGGAGGAAACTTCTTGCTGAAGATTCCACTTGGGAAGATGAGTCTTTTATACCAAAGCATCCAAAATTACTCAACCCTTGCAGACAACACTTGTCTAAAGGGGAGGGGCATGTTAAGCCCTAAATAGTGGAACATTACCAATAGGGGAGGGGCATGTCTTATTTTAACAATGTTTATTTTCTTCTTTACACTTGTCAAAACAAAGAGACAATTTTGATTTTTTAGATAAGGGTTCATTACCACTTTATAATATATTTTTCTTTTTCCCTATGACTCTTTATCTGGCCACATTTTGTCAGATTTTCATTTAATAATATTTATAATATTATCCTTATTTGCAATATGATCTCTTCCTTTATTCCACAATGGTTTAGACAAGACTAGGCATCCTTGTGCCATTCCCACTTTAGTGGAAGGTTATTACCAATACTAGAATTTCGTTTTAAAGGTTATTCTAAGGAATTGATTACCAATTGCATGAGAAGGATATCACAGTGGGTGGTGGTGGTGAGATTGCTAATGGTTTAAGAATTTGAATTTTCCCTAAATCTTAGTAATGCTAAAATCACTAGTTCATATCAGCTGCAGACTTTCCTACGTTATCAACTTTCAAAGCTAAATTGGAGGCTGAGGTGGACATAGAAATTTCCTAACTTGTTTCATATCCTCCATTATCAGTCACAATCTCTAGGTATTCTGTGATTCCTCTCATTGGATGGAAAATTCTTGAGATACCCATGCCTCAACTTTTGGTAGTGCCCGATTCTGCAGACTACTTCCTCTCTCATCCATTTTCACATGTACCTCTTTTTCCACAGACTTCACAACAATTTTCCACGTAAATTTCACCTATTCTAGCGGTCAAGCCATTTTGATTCTAAATCTTGAATACTTGTTCATTCACTTGGCCCTTGTTTTCACACTATGCTACAAAAAGTCGTTTCTAAAACTACGCTACAAATCCTCTGTCTCAAAGCTTTGTTTTACTTGAATTGGTCAGTGTTATCTTTTGTATTTAAATACCCCTATGATAGCCTCTTCTACTCATTGTATCATCACTCATTCATCTTGATATATTCTAGAAATAAGGGGAATATCATTACCTACCTTTCCAAAACTTTGATGACCATGGTGTGGTGACATAAAACCGAGCAATGCATCCCTGCCTTCCTTAACTAAGAGTCTGTTTCTCTCAATTTTAAAGAAAAATCCATCAAAACAATCTATTGTTTATTCAAGGTGAGTTGGAGGAAAATTCTTGAGAGAGAGCAACCATTAGCCACTATCAGTTCTCATTGATCTTTTCCTCAGTTTGTTTCTCTTACCCTTTAGTACACCACAACCTTTGATCCCATGTTTATATCCATGGAGACACCTCAAAGGAAGAAATATCACAAGGGAGGGAGTGTGGTCAAGACTGAACCTTTTGACATGCACTTGTTTGATGTTGAGCCAATGGTTAGGGAGGTTTTTTAAAGGGTTGGTTGCCTCTCTTTTCGCCAAAACATTCATAGGGGACACTCTGAAGTAGCAAGGCAGTTTTCATTACACTTTGATGGCATTAAGACTAAGGTGGGAAACCTTGAGTTTGAGGTATCTGAAGTCTCTATTGCAGCGACCATTGGGATTCCTAATACCGATGAGAGGTTGTTCAAATACATGATCCTCAATGTTTCCTTCTCCAAGGACTTCCTCAAACTAGACTATCAGAAAAAATGTTTTTCTAAGGGAGTACCTAGAAGCCACCTCGTTGAAGGCTTTGATAAAATGTTGAAAATCATCCAGAGATATTTTACATGTGAGGGAAGGTTTAACATGTTATACTAGTACCATATAATTCTCTTTCTACATTTTACTATTAAGGATGTAATGAATATCCCTTTCTACCTTTTGAGGAGCATGGGGAAGATGTCTGATAGAGTCCAAGCCATGTCCAAGGCTATGGAAACTAGTGTCTTTCACTCTGGGTTGATCAAGATGTTGGTGATGGAAGAATTGAAGAAGAGGAACATTCCTTGGGAACAGTTCAATGTCTCTGCCCATATGCAGCTGGATATATCCTCTACCCCTAAGTCTAAGATGTAGAGCCCTTTTCCATCTAGTAGTGTTTCCCAAAAAGGAACAACCAGGAAAAGAAAGGGAAAACCCACTACTCAAAGCAAAGAAGTCATCAAGGAAATTGAAGAAGAAGAGAGGGAGGCTCATCACTCTCCATAGAGATATTTTTAACCTCCTCCTGCGCTTGAATTGGAAGTAGTCCCTTCATCCAACAAATCCATAGCCAAGAGGGCAACGAAGTCTCATTTCTCTTCACCTGCTCCAGTAGATAAGATCAAGATTAGGAATCCTTTTAATAGATCATCATCTGTTAAGGAGGTTGTTGAATAATAAATATTACCCAAGGTCTTAGTTCCAAGGAAACAAAACGATAAGGGTACAGGCATTGAGAATCCTATTGGAGTGATAGACAAAGCCCCTGTGCAGTAGAAAGATAAAGGTAAATCCATTGAGAATCCTATTGAGGTTATCAACATCAACACTCCACCTAGTAATCACAATTTCAAGAGATTGATTAGAAAACTCAGGGATGCGAGGAAAGAGAGTGCTCATTTGAAGAAAAAAATTTTGGTTGATAGAAGAAAAATGAATGAGCTCATGGACATGTACAATGAAACCCTTGATATGGCAAGGTTTTTAGGAAGAAGAATATTACTTCCCCATAGGAAACTTAAGAGCTTGTACATGAAAAATAGAGGCTTTCAGTCTCATAATAGAAAGCTCAAGGAATAATTACAGCATTTCAAGGATGAATTGGCCTAGAGAAACCTAAATGTTCTGGTACAAGATGCAATTTAAAGAGACGAACCAATAGTCAAGAAGAGAACAATGACAGTCAAGAAGAGTATCCCTACAAAGGAAAAACATGTTTCCATGATAGAGGGAAGCTCTCCTGCAACAAAGAGGAGTGCTAGGTTGATGAAGTAGTTGGGGGATATCAGATCCATTTTTGTGGGTGGTCTCTTTTTGCAAGAGTAAAGTGATCAAGGAAGTATAATTTTTCCACCTATACAGGCATCTACAGGCTCCTAGTCCATCAACTAAGTTTTTTGTTCTTTTGAAGGATTGGTCTCATCACAAAGAAAAAACACAAACATTCTATAGCACCATGGCACTGTAGAATAGTATATATAGTATGTTCTACAATTTGTCTACCTAATATGCTATGAAATCTCCTAGATAAAACTTAATGGTGGTGCTACTGATTCTGCAGAATTGTTCCAACGGTGGCACTACCAATTCTACAGAACTGTTTTGATAAGTCGCTCTATCGAATCTTCAAAATCATTTGCTGAATGGAGCTACCTAATCTACAGAGCTATTTCGGAAGGGGAGCTACGAAATTTCACATAGTCGTTACACAGGAGTGGCGCTACGAAATATGCATAGTTGTTTCGTAAGGGAGCTACAGGATTGGTTGCAAAATGCGCTACTGAATGGTGTTACGAACTGTCCCTTGCAATCAAAGGATTATAATTCATGACTCCTTTTGATTATTGATGATGTCGATAGAAGGAAGGATCAAAAGTGGCAGCATGGAGGTAACATGCAACCACTAGAGGACAATTGGCACTGAAAAGGGATGCATCTAAGAGGAGACATGTCTTTTAATTCTTGTTGGACTGGTTTCCAACATGCTCCCTAATTTGTAGCAGTTTGTTAAGAGATGTTAGCAAAGGTGTTATAATGGTAATTCTTTTGGAGAATCCTAGGAGAGGAAGTCCATCTCGCACCTTTAGCTATTGATTTTCCTTTTTTTATTATAAATACATATTCTAAATGATTAGAGAGGTTCAAATGGTTGAGCAGGGCTCCCTGATTGTAATTGTTTTGACTAAGTAGACTGTTCTCTAGTTATGCATTGGACTTTAGAATTTTTGAGTAATAGAAGTCAGTTTCTGTTTATATCATCTTGTTTCCTCTTTTACTGAAGTATTCATGATTGGATGATCCATATGATATTGCCATGGTTTTGTTATGATGAATGTTTGATTATAATACTGCTATGATGTTCTTCTGTGTTCTTTAACTTTAAATTCAATAAGTTCTTTTGTTTTATTTTTTCCTCCTTTGGTTGCTTGAAGACATAATGTCAATAGCAGACCTTTACACCTCCCTCACTAATTCTTCCTCCTATTCATTTTTACTCCCAATCACTGACTAAATCTAATCAAGACCTCATTTTCTTATGTATGCTAGCCAATATTTATGAGTTAAAACATTATTATTATGAGTTTTCTCCATTTGACCTTTAAATACTCATTTATATTTACAAAACTTTTGATGGGTACTAGGCTTATCCTCTTTGCAATCTGAGGTTGATTCTCAGTGCTAAAATCTAGTATTTCCTATCAAAATATGAATATTCTCATTATTGAATTCTCCCCATGCAAGAAATTAATCCACAACTCTTAAAGAGATAAGTCTTTGTACAAGAGTTGCTAGGAGACATAATCCAATGGGTGTTGTAGAAGAATGTATCAAAGGTGTGGGATTTCCCCCCTCTTAAAAACATGATACTGATTCTTTATATATCATATTCGAGGGATCCATGTCATATAAGGAGGTATTGACTAACATTCATGATGGTAAGGAACACGAAACATTGTAAGTTGATGAAGAGGAAAAAAAAATAATGATAAATATCTAACGAGAAAAATTGTTAGAAGGTGAGAAAGAACAATATGAAGCGAAAATGTAGGCCCAATATATTAAAGAGGAAGAACTACATGGAAGACAATACAGTTACCACCGCATTCATAGAGACAGTTCAAAAACTACATGGAATCCCAAAGATTATTGTAAGTGGCAAAGATCCTATATTCTCAGTCCCAGTTCCAAGGAAACATAAAGATAAGCGTAAATGCATTGAGAAGCCTATTGGAGTGATAGACAGAGCCCCTGTGCAGTAGAAAGATAAAGGTAAATCCATTGAGAAGCTTGTTGAGGTTATCAACATCAACACTCCACCTAGTAATCACACTTTCAAAAGATTGATCAGACAAATAAGGGATGCCAGGAAAGAGAGTGCTTGTTTGAAGAGATAAAGTTTGGATGAAAGAAGAAAAATGAGTGATCTCATGGACATGTACACTGAAACCCTTGATCTGGAAAGGTTTTCAACAAGAACAATCTTGCCTCTCCATAGGAAACTTAAGAACCTTTACAAGAAAAACAAAGGCTTTCAATCTAAAAATAGAAAGCTCAAGGAAGAATAACAACATTTCAAAGATGAATTGTCACAGAGGAACCTAAATTTTTTGGTACAAGATGCAATTGAAAGAGACGAACTAGTAGTCAAGAAGAGTACACCTGTAGTCAAGAATAGTATCCCTGCAAAGGAAAAACATGATTCCACGGTAGAGGGAGGATCTCCTGCAACAAGGAGGAGTGTTAAGTTGATGAAGTAATTGGGGGATATCGGATCCATTTTTTTGGGTGGTCTCTTTCTGCAAGAGTAAAGTGATCAATGAAGTATAATTTTTCCAACTATACATGCATCTACATGCTCCTAGTCCATTGGCTAGTTTTTTTGTGCTTTTGAAGGATTGGTCTCATCACATAGAAAAAACACAGACATTATGTAGCTCCATGGCGCTGCAGAATCGTCTATATAGTATGTTCTGCAATTTCACTACCTAATATGCTACGAAATATACTACCTAAAACTTAACGGTGGCACTACCAATTCCGCAGAACTGTTCCAATGGTGATGCTACCGATTCTATAGAACTGTTTTGATGAGTGGCGCTACCAAATCTGTAGAATCATTTGTTGAATGAAACTACCTAATACACCAAGCTATTTCGGGAGGGGCGCTACAGAATTGCACAAAGTCATTACACATGAGTGGGGCTATGAAATATGCAGAGTTGTTTCGTAAGGGTGCTATAGAATTGGCTACAAAATGCGCTACTAAATGGTAGTATGAACTGGCCCTTGCATTCAAAGGATTTGAATTCCTGAATCCTTTTGATTGTTGATGATGTGGAGAGAAGAAAGGATCACAAGTGGTAGCATGGAGGCAGCATACAACCACTAGAGGACACTTGGCACTGAAAATGAATGCGCTTAAGAGGAGACATGTCTTTTAATTCTTGTTGGGCTGGTTTCCAACATGGTCCCTAATTTGTAGCAGTTTGTTAAGAGTTGTTAGCACAGTTGTTAGAATGGTAATTGTTTTGGAGAATCCTAGGAGAGGAAGGCCAGCTCATAGCTCTAGTTGTTGTCTTTCCTTTTTTTATTATAAATACATCTTCTAAATGATTAGAGAGGTTTGAATGGTTGAGTAGGGCTCCTTGATTGTAATAGTTTTGACTAAGTAGAGTGTTCTTTGGTTATGCATTGGACTAGATAATTTTTGAGTAATAGAAGTCAGTTTCTCTTTATATCATATTGTTGCCTCTTATACTGAATTAATCATGATTGGATGATCCATATGATATTTTTATGGTTGTGTTATGATGAATATTTGATTATAATACTGTTATGATGTTCCTTAGTGTTCTTTAACATTAAATTCAAGAAGTTCTTATGTTTGAGTTTTTCCTCCTTTGGTTCCTTGAGGACCTGATGTCAATAGAAGACCTTTACACCTCCCTCACTAAGTCTTCCTCCTATTCATTTTTACTCCCAATCACTGACTAAAGCTAATCAAGACCTCTTTTTCTTATGTATGGTAGCCTATATTTATGAGTTAAAACATTATTATACTGCGTTTTCTCCATTTGACCTTTAAATACTCATTTACATTTACAAACATTTTGATGGGTACTGGGCTTATTCTCTTTGCAATATGGGGGTGATTCTCAGTGTTATCAACTAGTATTTCCTATCAAAATATGAATCTTCTCATTATTGAATTCTCCCCATGCAAGAAATTAATCCATATCTCTTAAAGAGCCAAGTCTTTGTACAAGAGTTGCTAGGAGACATAATCCAATGGGTGTTGTAGAAGAACATATCAAATTTGTGGGTTTTCCCCCCTCTTAAAAAAATTATACCGATGCTTTAGATATCATTCTCGAGGGAGCCATGTTATATAAGGAGTTATTAAGTAACATTTATGATAGTAAGGAACATAAACTATTGCAAGTTGATCAAGAGGAGAAAAAAAGAATGATCAATATCTAACGAGAAAAACTGTTAAAATGTGAGAAAGAACAATATCAAGCTAAAATGTAGGCCCAATATATTAAAGAGGAAGAACTAAAGAAAAAGGACTTGGAGGTAGAGGATAAAATAAATATAAAAAAGAAACAAGAGGAGGAAACATCCCAAAAGATAGAGGAAGAGGAAAAGAAAAATGCAGTGGAAGAGGCAAGGAATAAAAGAGAGGAAGAAAGGAAAAGATAAGAAGATAAGAAGAGATAAGAAGAAGGATCCTGAAAGGATATAGAGGAATAAAAGAGAAGGAAATAAGAAAAAGAAACCAAGAAGAAAGAAGAAGAGGTAGTTGAAGAAAAAATAATAACACAAAAGCAACTACATGAGGCTAAGGCTAAAGAGGCTGAGAATATTGTTCTTCCACCAAGTCAAGGAACTAGTCCAAACCTAACATAAGGGTTTATAGTGCTTAATTTCTCCATAAATCCTAACACTACACTTAACACTATAGTAGTTGGTTTTTCTTACTCCTCTACAAGAATAATTGACATTGATGCGATGTCGTATCCCTACGAGATTACTTTTTCATCAAATCTAGTAGGGGAATTGCTAAAATACCATCGGAAAGACAAAAGGTTGAAGATAATACTAGTAAAGGAGCATCAGACCAAATCATTGTGTTAAACCTTTGAAAAAAATATCCTCAAAGAAATGAAGAAGACATATCCTCTTCTTTGAGTGCATTTGGAGGTGCAAACTCCATTACTGCCAATGAACTTAATGCTACATTACATACATACGAAGTAAAGGTACTGGTTCTAGAAGGCCAACTAAAGAAATAGAGGGCTCATATGGAAGATGAATTTAGAGAGAAGGCCAGTGAGAAAGATCAACTACATAAAGTTGAACTAGAGGACCTGAACAAGGAACAACTATAGGATATTCGAAGGATGCAAATAGAGAGTGAAGAAAATCACTATCTTTGAGCAGTAGAGACTAGAGATTAAAGGATATGAATCAAAAGTGAAAAATCTCAAGGCTCAATTGAATGAGAGTAACAAATCCATAATTCTCCTAGAAGTTGTGAAGATATAATCTTTGATAGAAAATGAAGATCCAAGGAAAGCTTAGAGGAATGTTTTTACTAAATTGGATGAAATTTGACAATGTCATGGTGGATTAACGAAGTTGTATGATTAGTTGGAGGAACACTTAGATAAAAGGAAATCTTTCCATGATGTCCCTGATGAGGTTGTTGACTAAAATAAAAAATATTCATATACCCCTTCAAATATCCCAAGGTTCGATGATAGGGAAAAGGGTAAAACCCAATTGTTGCTAGATACATGGAAGGACTCTTATGAATAAATTGAAGAAACCATAAGAATAGACACCATATCATGTTTCAAGATATGGAACTTCATCGATGACATTTTGGAGTAGTTAGGTATGACAACAATGGATGAATTGAAACATGCATTTCCCATCAAACTATGAATTTTATAGGTAGAGCAGAGTCGACATGACAACAAACAAGAAATTACTCAGCTCGACGAAGTAAGTAGAGAGGTTCTTAACATTTTCCTGGTAAAACCAATAAAACTAGGAATTGTCTTCGATGCTTACATTTAGAGGGTGCATAAGGATTTTAAATGAGATGTTTCTAAGAAAATTTATGATGGATAATTACAGATAGAAATAATGAAATTGGATCAGTTCCAAGAACTCTCCAAGGGTCATGATTTATGGACCACTTATAGAAGGGGTTTACTTATTGAAGGGTCTTCATAAATGTTGTAAATTGTTATAGTAACGTCCTCCTATATTGTAATATAAAGGGATATTTGAAATATAGGAATAGACGAAAAATGTAGAATATAATGATTGTAACTGAAACATGAGCAATTACGGAAGTCGAAAGACGTATCTCATTCTATAAAAAAAGTTTATTCATAAAAAATGGGGACTTTTGGCCTAGAAGTGATTGTAATAATTTTATTGCATGAAATAAAGGACATAAGGACTATATTGTGGCCATGAATGGTATTTTATTGTTACATGGGATTTTTCTTCATTACTAGCTGATGTTCATTAGTTATATGAATGATAATACATGTGAATGTTTTCATGTGTATATGGTTTAATATAACTAATGATTTCATGATTGTTGTCGGATGCAGTGGAAATGTATCATATTTATAAATAACATTTTATAACTATCTCTATTTCATTGTTTATTTCACAAATTGATGATAGTGTGAATTCTTTCCAATGTTAATTTTAAGTTGTATCAAATTTTTCTAGAATAGCTTCTAATCAGGATAAGTTAGATTGATTGTTAGATCAAGTAGCATAGTTTTTTCTTTCATTAGGCATATTTAGAATTAGAATAGTTGTTAGAGTAGATTTGATTTTATCATTTCCACTTAAGCAATTCAGTGGTAATCACGCCCACATACTGGTCAAAGTTTTCTATCCCAAATGAGAGTAAGTCTAATTGGTCGTCGCCATCGGACATTATTCCTTACTAACTGAAAAAATCCATTTTGTCCCATAAACACAACTAATTAAGCATCTCTATTAATCAATCACACAACCAATTAAATGAATCCATAGAAAAAACATTGAAACATTTACCATAGAAACTGAAATGGGGAAACGAACATTCTCTGGGAATTTTTTTCTTGGTCAAGAGACTATTATGAAGGTTGAGCTATGCACTCTCAAATGAAATTTTGATCAAATCTTACACACTAATAGTGTTTTTGTTAAAACACTAATCATAAGTTAGTAGGTTAGTTAAGTTAACTTAACTGTTATACAGTTACATGACAGTTATGGTCTTTTGGATTATATATGTACATCTATGTACATGATTATTTACAGAAGCATTGATGAATAGAGTATGCCTTTTCTGCCATTGTTTAGTTATCTCCATTTATCATGGTTTCTTGATTACTTCTATTATTTCCATTATATTTCTGCTCTTTTCTTCATTATGAATCTAACAGTGGTATCAGAGCATTGTGATGCATATGACCTGTGAAGCAGTTCCTACTTAGAGGAGTGAGAGTTTTTGAGTTGTATGAGAACCGTGGATCGTTTGGAAAAAACAAAACTTGGAGTTTTCCAAAACCCTAGGTACAGATTGATGAGTGAAGGCGGTTATGCTCTAGTTGCACACACGGGAAGAGGCAATTTGATAAGATAAGGCGGGTTAAAACCTTGGCCATGAACAATGGAGGCCTGATAGAGGATATGTGTGTTCGCCCCAAGAACAAGAGAGAAAGTGCCATTGTGAGTTCTTGTTGGAAGAGGAAGACAAAAAAAAAAGTACAGAGGCCCTTCCATAGCCGTCGTGAGTTGTTGGAAGAGGAAGAAAAAAAAAATCCAGAGGCACTTTCATCGTTCGCCTGTCCGACCTGCACAAAGAAAGAAATTGTGTGAGCCTATCCTACCAAAGAATTTTGACTTGCACAGAGAAAAACAATAGTCTGCATTTCCATAGTTGTTGTTGTATTTGCTCATGTAGAGGAAGAGCAAGAAAGCCACCAAGCATTGTTTGTGAATTTCGAACCCTTATGGAGACCACATGTTAAGAACCAAATATCAATATAGCATAGAAAATCCTCAGAAAAAGTACTCAACGCCTTGAAAAAGAGATAATTTCATATAATAAGCCTCTTCGAGGGGGCAAACTCCTTTTACCCCACTTAAATGTTCAAGTACAAGATGATTCAAAA
>CBVK0100026160.1:0-11205 GCA_900067695.1 Picea abies
GGGAGATACCCGTGAAGGGTAGAAGGCCGAGGTCCAGTTGTTCTGTGCGTCCCCCCTTGAGGTACCCACCTCTTGGACAGGATCCATCCCGTGACCCATTTCTTAGGCCAAAAATCTAAATGTCGCGCTTAGACCGAGGTACCTAGTGACCAATTGTAGGACATCTACCCAGGTGGCGATTGTGGGCTGCAATCGCAACTTGATTGGATTTGTGTGGCTATTGGGAGGTATCGCCAGCTCTTTTGGGATATTGCACCCTCTACCCCTCATTATAACCAGTTATTTCATTCTTCACTAGTGTCTCTTCTGGTGACTTCAGACCCCACTGTTGAGAACTATTGGAAGATCCAGTGCTATTTTGAGAGGAAGGATGTTACGTCTTCTAGGACACGAGCATTTTCTTTCTTTTGATCCCCCCACGCGGACAAAACCCTCTTACCCACATGTATGCTTCTTTTTCATTTATGTATGATACACATCTGATTACAGTTTGACTTTGATATATATTGTGTAAATCATTACAGCAAAAAGCTCTTGTTTCTATAGTTTTCTCTCACCACTTATTGCACACATTTCACACAACTAGCCCGACATCATAGGGGAACCACAGAACCCCCGTCATTCATGACGTTTACTCAACCTTCCTCCTATCTTAGGGGGAGTATCTGGTCGTACCCGCTCATCGGTACCTCCTTCACACACTCCTATGAGTGCTACTGTCATAGGATCAACTTTGCTTGGTTCTACATTACTTGGGTCAACTTCCCAAGGATATCCATCCACTCGCTCTCCTTTTCACGGAAGTGGGGGACCCACTTGCTCTCAAGGAGGGAGCACCAACCCACCTAGTCCTCATAAAAGGTTAGGTTCACAACACAACATGGTCGGAGCTAACCCTCCACCCCCATTATAGATGCCATGCTTGGCCTCTCTCAACATACCGGATCTCACAAAACTCACAAATGATCCTATATTGCACAACCCCACATGGCCTGCAATGCCAACCAAACTTCCGTCAGACATACCAAAGTTTGTAGGAAAGGCAGGGGATGACCCCGCCAATCATGTTATGACCTTTCATCTATGGTGTTCTTCCAATAGTATCATGGACGATTCCGTCAGACTGCGATTGTTCCAATGCACACTTACCGGCCCCTCAGCCAAATGGTATGTCGAAGAAAGATCAGGGTCCCACACGACCTTTGAGTCATTAGCCAAAGCCTTCTTGACCTTTTTCCAATTACCCATCCGCCATGACAATGGTCTAGAACTACTGTCCAACTTCAAACAAACCTCAACCACCCACATCGCTGACCACATTCATGAGTGGCGTAGGCGACGTAGTTTGTGTAAAGCAGAAACCACCAAGCAACAGTGCCTTGACTGGTTTCTTAGATCACTTGTCTCTCTCCTGGGAAAAGATGTCGCTTCCACCTTCCCACAGTCTGAAGAGGAAGCCATCAGTAAGGCCCAACAATATGATCTCATCTATGCACAGTCAGGATACTTGTACACAGTACTTCCTGATCTACCCAAACCCACACCATTTGGCCAAGACAAACCTGGGATGTCTCATTCAGCAGACGGACTAATAGGTGCCACCACACACCATGGTCCACAACCCAAACAACCACCGATGTATGGAACACCTCAATACCTGCCGATTTATGGGGTCACTCCTTACTACCCCCCACTCGCTTATCAACAATCATACCCTGTTGCTACACCTCCAACCATCAGTGGACCTCCCCTGGCACCTCCCATACATCCACCTATTTCCACAAGCAGTGGCACTCCCTCATCATCAGCTTACAATACTAGTGAAAGCACACAACCTTCCTATGTACCCTACGGATCAGTACCACCACAAAATCCATACTTCCCCTTCCCTGGTCCTCCACAACCCATTGCGCCCCCACATCCCCATGCGAGGGTGAATTTTGTTCAACTTTCCACTGCTCAATAGTACCAGCATTTTGAACAATTGAATACTGCCAACCCACCTCATCCAGTAAACAATAATAGGAGGAAAGGAAAGAATAGGAATAACAACAATCCTGGTCAAGGCGGGAACCATCCCCCACAACACCAACCCCCTGGGGGCAACCAGAACCAAGGGAACCAAAACCCCCAAGGGGGCAATAACAACAAATGCCAAGGGCGGAATACTGTTAAAACCATCCACCCTTGTGCTCTTTGTGGCGTGTACGGTCATTACACACACCATTGCCCCCAGATTGCAGATTTCAAAAGGTTGAAAGACTCGGGGAATCTTCCCCCTACCCCTGCACAACCTGCCCCGCAGCAGGCACAACAACAGTATGTGCAACAACCCCCTCCCGCCGTACTTCAAAATCCTATTCCACATCAGGGCGTGGTAAACACACAACAGGATGCACAACATCCCCCACCTCAAGCAGGAAAATACCACAACCCTAACAATCCAGCTGAGAGTACCATTCTCCTCACCAGTGAGGAAGAAATCCTTCTGCAAACACGGAATCGTCAGTATCCAGCCGAGTCTACTTCTACCTCTCCAGAGACAAACCCTACACCAATGGCACCCCCGTTAGTCATCCCTCGCCCTTCCGCCGAACCACCATTACGCATCCCTCGCATCCCTTTGTGCAGGAATGTCCACAACCCACAGGCTAGGGCAGCTCACAATTATAGCTTGGTAGACGACTTAGCGCAATCCCCGGATGCCATGTCAGTCTTGGAAGTCCTCCAGACTTGTCCGACACAACGGAAATCACTACTTTCCGCCTTGGGGGCAGTCGACCCCGCCGATACTCGACTTATCACCTTTGACCTTGATAGTAGCGAACCTCACCTTCCCGCCACAGTTGCTATTCAAGTACCAGTAAAAATACGAAACATCACCATCCATCGATGTATCATCGATGAAGGGGCATCTACATGCATCATGTCCAAAACAGTATGGCAGAAACTTGGTTCTCCGGAACTAACACCATCCGCCATCACACTACGAGCTTATGACGGACGACCATCCTCTCCTGAAGGGCTCCTTCAAAATGTCCCAGTTGAACTCGGAGGCAAAACCATTCTCATTGATATCGAAGTGATCGATGTCACGCTCGATTACAATATCTTGTTCGGACGTAGCTACATGTACGCTATGAAGGCAGTGGCCTCTTTCGTCTTTCGGAAAATCATGTTTCCCCACAATGGAAAGATTGTAACCATCGACCAAGTCTCATATTATGAGCCCAACCCCTCTACCAATGTTGATAACATTCTTCCCCTCATCCACACCAACCAAGACATATACCCACTCGTAGAGATGGGTCCTGGAATTTTCATAGATCCATCCCTATTAGGAACATACCATGGAGCACCACCACTCCTTCCCCCTAATCAAGTATGCGTCGTTACATCTAATCAAACTCACATGGAGGATACTCGTCCTCCTCAGGAAGCTCCAGTCATTCCTGACGTCTCAGCAGTCGCAGCATCACTCCCACAGGAGCCCCCTGCGAACTCGTCGACCCCAACAGTCCACGAATCCACACCCCCTCAAGGGCCTAATCCCATTTGGGAGACAGTTCCTCGACCCCTCACTCAAATTCCCTTCTTTTACCCACCACTCGGTGTAGAAGTTTTCCAGGTAGCCGCAACGCTTACACTACCCAACATGGTGTTAGCAATCCCAGTGTGGTATTTACATCCACCTGAAATGGTCCCTCACCCACAGGAAGGCCTCCCCATGGTGATTCTTGTCCTCACCCCCACCACCCCCACTACTCCAATACTCCCTACCCCCCCGGCTACAGCTGGGGGTAGGAGGAAGCAGAAGGAGCCCACCGCTCCCCGCCCCCCATGCATCCCACCACCTTGCTCACTATGTGAGAAAGAGGGCCACCAAACCAACAACTGCCCATCCCTACCTAAATTATGGAATTTAATTCCCCCCAATCCCACTCCACCAACCCCCGTCACTACTGCAAGTCCCCCTACCCCCAACCCTTCCAGTAGTAAAGGGTTGAGGACTAAATTTGTGTGTGCTATATGTTCAGAATATGGCCATTACACTCACCATTGCCCAGCACTGCCACGTTTTCGGTAGACGTTAGCGGCTGTACGCCAGAATTTCTAGAACAACCCACGCCCTGCCACGTCCTCTTCAAACATCACTGACATTCATTATGTCACTACTTCAGTTAATGAATGTATGAGATTCCCTTGTTCTCTATGCGATTCACTAACCCACTTTACATACCAATGTCCTATGATCCTTGCCTACAGGCAACGTCAAGCGGCCTGGAGACACCAACACACCGAGCCAATCATCGACATTACTTTACCACCCGAAGATCGTCGTGTCATTTCTCTAGAGCCTGAGGCACTCCCAACGCCTCCATGGTTCTTAAATGACGTCTCTGAGGAGTTACCCCGCAATCCTCCCAACTCTTCTGTTCATATGGAGACCCTCCACCCAACCACTACTAGTACCCCTCAGTACTTCAACATATGGCTTATGTCGAGTGAACCCTCACCCCCTGCTTATATACCTCCCCTTGCTCCACCAGTAGGGGGCAATCATACTAGCACTGAGATCAATCATCACGACCCCTTATCTTCCTGTCGTTTCCACAACGATGAGGAAATACTGGAAGAACTACACAGCCCAGACTTTCCTTGGGACGCACTACATTATCGTGCACTCTTCCTCCCACAGGAAGCCCTCATGCCTCCTAATCAAAACCCCGTGTACGCGGTTGAAACCAAAGATTTTATCCCATCTGGGACTATTGATTGGTTCAAGAATCCCATCCCCGCCCCTGATGTGTTTGAAGAAGGTAATATGGCCAACATTTCCCCCACCATCAAAACCGACATTTCCATAAAAAGTGGTGTTGTCAAAGAAATCATCATCGAAGCTACTTGCACTCCTCAGGAAATTGCCGCATACAAAGCCCTCTTCCAAGAATATAGAGATATCTTCGCTTGGTCATACACAGAGATGCCCGGGCTCAATCCATCTATCGTCGAGCATCGCATCGACACCTGGCTGGACATCACCCCCGTTCGCCAGAAACAACGACCGCTACACCCATCCAAGGTCGCGACTATCAAAGCCGAAATTGACAAATTACGTACAGCTGGGTTTATTTACCCCATCGCTTACACTTCATGGGTTTCCAACCCTGTACCAATAGACAAGAAACAGGGCACTATCCGCGTCTGCACAGACTTTCGCGATCTTAATAACGCATGTCCCAAAGACAACTTTCCAACACCCTTTATCGATCAGGTTATAGACGACTGCGCCGACCATGAGGCTCTCTCCTTCATGGACGGATTCTCTGGCTATAACCAAATTCAAATCCACCCAGCCGATCAGTGTAAAACTGCATTCATTACCCCGTGGGTTAATTTCGCATATCATGTCATGCCTTTTGGCTTAAAGAATGCCGGCGCAACTTTCCAGCGGGCGATGACATACATATTTCACAATTTGGCTGAAATCATCCTCGCCTACTTAGACGACCTCACAGCTCGATCTAAGAAATGCACCCAGCATCTTGATGATTTACGAATCATCTTTCAACGATGCCGCCAGTACAACATCCGCTTGAATCCCCTCAAGTGTGTGTTCTGTGTCACCGCAGGGCGCCTCCTTGGTTTTATCGTTTCACAAAGCGGTATCACCGTGGACCCCCTCAAAGTCAAAGCCATCACCGAAATTCCACCTCCTCGGAATATACGACAACTTCAGAGTCTACAAGGCAAAGCCAAATTTCTTAGATGCTTTGTTCCTGATTACGCTATACGCACACATGGTTTCCTTCGTTTACTACGTCACGACATCCCTTTTCAGTGGGACGACTATGCCCAACAATCGTTTGACGATCTTAAAACAACACTTTCCAACACACCTTTGATTAGTGCACCGGACTACAGTCGCGACTACATCCTCTACGTATCAGCGTCATCTGTATCAGTAGCCGGCGTCCTCGTCCAGCTTGGAGATGAAAATCGTGAACACGTCATTTACTACGTTAGTAAGAACCTCTCCGGACCTCCCCTGAAGTACAAACATGAAGAGAAACTAGCTCTTGCAGTTGTCCTTGCAGTTCAGAAACTGCGTCATTACATTCTGCTTCGCACCACCAAAGTCGTCGCAGATTCCAACCCTATGCAGTATTTTCTCAGCCGTCGCCAAGTTAACGGCAAATTTTCTCGATGGATCGTCATCCTTCAGGAGTACGACCTCGAGTTCTCGACACCAAAGAGTAAGAAGGCCCTCGTTCTCGCCGAACTAGTCACGGCCCTTCCCTCTAACACGCCCAGTGCCCCCGTCAATACTGACTTTCCTGATGAACATCTCTTTTACATCGCTTCGGATGATCCTTGGTATGGCGACCTTCTCGTCTACCTACGAACTCAAAAGTTCGGTAATCACCTATCACGAGATGATCGTCGGTGCATTCGCCATCAGGCCCCCCGCTATCTCCTTATCAGTGACATCTTATATCGGCGAGACGTCGACACCATTCTTCGTCGTTGTCTGACTATTGACGAGGCTGACAAAGTTTTAAACGACTGCCATAGCAACGCATGTGGGGGTCATCTTTCCGGTATCTCCACCGCGCAAAAGATTATCAGGGCCGGTTACTTTTGGCCTACCTTGTTTCATGATTGCATTCATACCGTGAAACGATGTGAGCAATGTCAGCTCTATGCCAACAAAGCCCGTGCTCCCCCCGCTCTTCTTCATCCAGTCATCACCGCCGACCCCTTTTGTAAGTGGGGCATTGACTTTATGACTTGTAATCCCCCCTCCAGCAATGGTCACAAATACATTGTTGTCGTTGTCGATTACTTCACCAAATGGTCTGAATCTATGCCCACCTTCAACAACACCGGTGACACTGCAGCGCGTTTTTTCTTTAACCACGTCATATCCCAGTTCGGAGTACCACTCCAACTAGTTTCTGATCATGGGAAACATTTTGAGAATGAGATCTTCATCGAACTCTCATCTCAGTTAGGCTTCTCCCACGAGTTTGCCTCACCATACTATCCTCAGTCAAACGGACAGGTCAAGGCAGTGAACAAAGTCCTCAAGACCATGTTGCAAAGCACGGTTAATAAACATAAAACCAATTGGCATCATATGTTATTTTCCTCGCTATGGGCTTATCGCACGGTAGTGAATACCGCCACAGGATTCACGCCATTCCATTTAGTCCATGGGATCGAGGCAACTCTCCCCATCGAGTGCAAAATTCCCACCCTTCGCACTGCAATCGAGCTTTTACCCGATACTGCTCCAATGGAGCAGCGCTTGCTGAACTTGGAGTCTCTGGATGAAGATCGTCGATCCTCATTACAGAACAACGAGGCAGCTAAAAAATGATCCAAAGCTACCTTTGACCGCCATGTCAACCTTCGCTCATTTCACGAAGGTGACCTTGTACTCGCCGACGATATCGCTCATGATACCTTTGGCCACGGCAAATTCGAATCACTTTGGCATGGCCCTTACATCATCCAACATTGCCTCACCAAAGGTGCATACATCTTGGCCTCCCTCGAAGGCCTCACACTCAAAGAACTCGTCAATGGGTTATACCTCAAGAAATTTTATGCTTAGAAGTAGTCATGCTACTTTAGGTTACTTTTTTTGTTTAGTGTTTTTAATCTTTTTTTCCCTACTCTCTCGTCTAAACTATCCTATGTGCTATTGACAGATGACTCCTCCACCAGCTTATCACATTGGTTACGCCGACGACGCCAGTCGTTGGACACAAAATCTCGCTTCGGCTACTTGGGCTCTTTACACCCCTTCACATGAAATGCTACATTCAAGCGGCATATGTTTGGGAACAGCAACCAACAACCAAGCCGAATACACTGCTGTTATTGGCCTCTTGACTGACGCCCAGCATCATCATATTCGTCACCTTAGCGTCTTCCTCGACTCTCAACTAGTCGTTCTCCAGCTCAACAATGTTTACCGTGTACACGATCCGTGCCTCTTTCGCAAATACCTGCAGGTTAGACTGTTATCTCGACATTTTGATTCCATTACATTTACACATATTCCAAGAGAATTGAATTAAACAACATATGAAATAGCTAACATGGTGTTAGATTGGCATATATCACATCAAAATACACAGACATAAGCATCTCATACATCATGTCACAGCATATAGGAAACATAGACATCATCATCATAAAAAACAAAACACATGTACCACATTTGGATCTCAAAAAGGTGTATACTCATATATATATCAAGGCCTCCCCGGTCATCCGAATGTTTTCATACAAAAAATATATCAGCCCACCGGCCCATGCCGCATCTCGGTACAAAAAATCGGCTCACCAGCCTATCAAAAAGGTACAAAAATGCCTCATACAATCAGGGGGCCTCTAGGGCACCCCCAGCTGCCCCTCCCTTAGGAGGCGGTGGTGGCCCACCCACACCTGCCCCAGGCGGTGGTGGTGGAACATCCGCAGGACCACCCTGCCCAGGCGGCAGGCGTCCACTCGTCATCGCAGCTAGCACAGCTGCTCGTCGCACGATCGACCGCCATGGTGGCGGTAACCCGATGCACTGCTCCAGGAACTCCTCGTCCTGGATACGAGTCAACATGCCCTTAGGCACATCTCGAAAAACCGTCTCAAACCGACGAACTAGATCATCATCATCCCCAGCTGCCGCCGGAGGAGCATGAGATGGCCCCGCACCAGGGTCATCAAAGCGGCGCCTCTGCGCTGGTCTCTCGGGCCCTGCTAGTCCCCCAGCAGCCTCATCCCTCGGACGCCTCCCTACACGCGGTGGTCTCTTCTGCTCTCGCTGCGCGAGCGCTGTGAACACCTCCACCTCACGCCCGCGAGGTGCCAAATCTGCACATACACCAAACAAGCAACAACAGATGGTATCAGTGTCTATACATCAAACATATGCACTGGAATATCAAAATCACAACATAAATCACAAAAATACACAACATACCTCTGTGGTCAAAAACCTCCCCAGGAGGCATTACCATATCCGGGTCCCCCCGGAAGTCCACCCCAGCATAGGGGAACTGAAGTATAAACTGCGGCATCTTCCGCCATATCTGAGCTGCCTCCTCAGTGAAGTAGTTTCCCCCTTCGCCACTGCCATGGCGAACCAAAATCTGGGACCACTGCCTTAAACGCAGCTCTCGTACCCCTGGTACCTCCAGTAGTACCCTCGGGCGCAACATCGGTACCCTCTCTAAGAAGAAGGCCACCAGGATGGAGCCAAAAGCGAACTCCCCCCTGCCTGTGGACCGACAACGGTCCAGCTGCGCAATCATCTGTGCATGTAGAGTCAAACCCCAGGTGAACCACTCACAGCCCACCACCACCCTCTCCATCAGCAACAGCTCGCCACCGCTAATCCGGTGGGGCGCTCGGGTCCCGTACACCCGCACTATCATCGCTGCCACGCACTCATGTAGCAGGGCATCTATAGCACTGATGCGCACTGATGACCCAGTCATATAGTGCTCTCCTGAGAAGTATCACTTGATGACCTCCTGCAGAGGAGTATCTCTCAGCAGCATAGGATCTGCCGGCAACGGTGTTCCTCGGAAGGGGAGCCCAGTCAAGAAATACATGTCCTCCATCACAGTGAAGGTAACCTGCTCTCCTCGCACAAGGAAGCAGTGCTGCTCAGGGCTCCACATCTCAATTAGGAACTGGAGCAAGTACTCCTGGGCCCATAACAAAGGGCACTCAAAGAACTTTAGTAGCCCACTGGCTGCTAAAGAAGCTCGCACTGCAGGCCTCGCACGAACCACAGCCTCTCGCAGCGGCTCCCAGTCGTGCTCGCGCCACCGCACATCCATGGTCACTGATCACTGCCTGCACACAACCCATAGTCCTATATTATCTTAGGCAATCATCCCAGCCATCAAAATAAGCTAAATTTTCCCCTTGAAACCTTGCCTCAAAAGCGCGGTTTTTCCACACACAGGCGCGCACACATGCGCACCTGTTCACTATACAGGCGCGCATGTGCGCGCGCTTGTTCACCATACAGGCGCGCTCTAGGGTGCGCCTGTTTACCCACAGGCACGCTTCTAAGCACGCCTATTCTCCCTACAGGCGCGCACTCATGCGCGTGTATTCAGCGTACAAGCATGCATTAATGCGTGCATTCCACTGAATCGCCCGTGCATGTGGGCCCACCCTCTACCCAAAAACCCCCTAAAACTCTTGTATGACCCCCCGTACCCAACCTACCCAAAAATTTGAAACCTATAGCTATGCAGGATGTTCAGACCACTAAACTGAATCTCGCACGCCGGGAAACGGATGCCTGGTGCTCTCAAAATCACTCAATCTCCTCTGGATCAGCTCTGGAACTCACTGTAGCAGCAGGTACATATGAGGTGGCAATGTGGGCCCTACAACTATATATAGCCCTTTTGCCAAACTTCCACTCACCATTCCGGGAGCTCAGAGCGTCCGTTTTTCAAACCGTCTTCAGCCACGGGATCAACGTCCCGTCACCTACATTTCAGCAGTCCCGGGGTCGCTTTTCACCATGAGCCCCCGGGGCGCCTTTTTTCCACACCATGGCCAGGTATGAATGTGCATTGTCACATTTGTCAAATACAAGCTCATACCTTTGATACTCTTCAGATATTGTTCACTTTGGGTATTTGGTTGTTATGTGTGCAGGTACTTGCTCATCGGTCATCGACATCGTCCCTTCAGGTATAAATTCAGCACTGGCATGTAGTCTATCCCACTGAATTGCACTTACATTTCCAGTCACACCCTCTGATATTAGCCTTTAGGATCCTCATTCCTGGCTCTGCAGTACCCAAACCTCCATTTTCATCTGCGGTACTGCAACTCGGTAGCATTCTCACCCACATGAGTTGTCCCATTCATAGCACCTTTTTGCACTTTCGACACTCATGCTGTTCTTCATTACCCTTTAGGGATGGGAGTCCCGGTAGTCTTACATCATGTTGCGAATCAACCACATACTTCTTCTCCTCATTTTTTCTAGCTTCCCATATGGACTCCCAAATCATCGCTTTATGGTTGTTCTTTTTTACCTGCACCTCCGCAGGATCATGAACCCACCATTTCATCCACCATCAGTTTGCCCATCTGCGAACCTATCTTCATTTCACCTACCTCATACAGAAACTCGCCAATGGGGCCCCCACCCTTCATCAG
>CBVK0100026165.1:0-11793 GCA_900067695.1 Picea abies
CTAGACATGACTCATGCAGACCTATTACCTTATTAACCCATGCAGGGGTGCGGAAATTCCAATTACAGAAAGAAGTGTTGGGGCCAAACATGCCCTGTGGAACCAAAGTCTTCGACAAATTTGTATCTGATGATGCATCTCTTCATGGCACATGAGTTGACCACCTGTGTTGGAGAGGCGGTCAACAGTCCCCAAAGCCACTTGAGCGTAGCAATGGGATTGCATACGTGGTTGAGCAACTTGGGTTTATTCCAATATTTGCAAAAAAGGAAACTAGCAACTAGTATTCTATGAAAAGCAAAGCTAAAACTTTCTAGTTGATTTTATGACTTCAATTAGTGAGATGAGTTGATTTTATCTTTTTTATGCAGAATTAAAGCTAAAGAAAGCAAACAAAGCAGGAAGCAACCACGAAACAAGAAAGGGAAAAGACACATGTTTCCCCCTAGGGGCAGGGGAAATGACGAAAGACGAGCTTTGTGACTCGCAAACTTTATTACAACTCCTACACTACTCTTTTCTCTTTTGAACCTATGGATCCTTATAGAGTGAATCAGACTTGAAGTAAACAATTACAAGAGACTTTTTGAAAGTCCTAGTCTTCAAAGGTTCCAACTTGGGCTCAAAATTCTTCACTTTTGCTTTGATTTTAATAGAGTTTCCCCTTGCACTTGAATGGACCTGCTAAAAACCAACAAGGAAAGTGATTAGAATATGATGAGAAAGAGTTTAAAAGACTAACTAAAACTTGAGAAAAATTACCAAAATTTTTTGAGGCAAAAAGGGAAATTTTTGAGACTTTTGATGCTTTAAACTAGCCTAAACTAAGCTATCTTAGTTGTTTATGTTTGCTGTCCCAAAAAACAGCAAGCATGAATCAACTAATTAGCTTGATTTACACAGTAAAATGAAGCAACTTCTAACTTAAGATTTAAGTGAAAACTGTAGAAAATTGCTTAGAGACTAGCTTAGATCTACTCTTTAATTGGAAAAAATTGAAACTAGATCTAAACACTTCATGCATGCAGCATTAGATACTAAGATTTATCCTTTAAAACAGATCTAACTAACATGCATGTAAAGAAAGAAGAAGGGAGAATAAATTTTTAGCAATTTTGTGGAGCCTTTGCTTGAGGCTCAAGAACCCTTGGGCAATGGAATCTTTCTTTGGTATGAAGAAAAGGGAGGAAGTTTTCTGAAGTGTTTCAAGAGAAACAAAGGAGCAAACAAGCTTCTTTGATTCTCCAAAAGGTTGGCCTTTCAAAATCCAAGCTTCTGACAAGTACCTGCACAAAAGGTGTTTCCTACAAGAGAGACTTTGTTCCACATTAGCTTAAACAAAAACTTAACATAAGAATATAAGCATCAAATGCATCAAACAAGTATATAGCATAACAAATAAGTAGAACCATATACTCAAATTGGATAGCAATATCCTTACCATAGCCACCATGCAAATACGAAAAAGAAAACTAAGAATAATGTTACCTCATAAGCTAACAATCCATCCACACATGTGAGTCCAAACACCAATCTTGACCTCCAAAAACTCTTGATTCAATTAACAAATGAGAGATTACAATCGTGTATACCAAGGTCGCCCAAGCTCCAACTGACAAAAGGGAGGAGGGTCGCCTTGTATATATAACTAGTTGGGTGATATTACCAAGAGGAGATGCGCAAGTGATGAAGGAGTGCGCAAGTAGTGATGAAGGAGTGGAGTGGAGTGAAGGGAGGTGGAAGTGGAGTGTTGGGAGGTGAAGTGAGGTGAAGTGAGAGTGAACTCGGGTGTGAGGGCGAGTTGTGAACCTAGGGATGTGCACCCTCTCTCTAAATGCGCCACATGTGCCAAGTGGGGTCAAGTCCCTACTTTGGGATCTCCTCCATGCCATGTCACCCAAAGAGGTCGACTTCCTCTCCAGTGAACTCACCCAAGCTCATAGTTGACTGGGAACCAAGAAAAAACATGTTTCCAACATGTTCCCCAGTTTTCCTAAAAAACAGGAAATTAATTAAATGACCCATTTTCCGTATTTTTCGAGATAAATTCATTTTTTAGTGATAAACACCACTTTTTGCCTCTACAAAAGGGGAATAGGGATTTAAATGGTACTCTGGCTTGGAAAACGAGCATAAATATGGCATCTGGCAATGACTGATGCCATATTTTTTTACAATTTATTGACTTACAATTAAAAAATTTTGTTTTGCAGGAAATTTATTATTTCACTAAAACATTAAAAAACCTATCAAACCTAGCCGCAACTTCCATATGACTCAATAGACAAGACCTAGCATGAACTCATATACATTTAGACACTATACATTGGTTATGCCATGCCAAGGCCTAACCAGCAGCACATACTCCAGCTTTGGAGTCAGTCTCTGAGTCTTAGAAATTATTAGTCGCCCACTAAGGCAGGCAAAAAATAATTAACAAGTGAAAAACAATGCTCTAGAGTACATGCTCGTACCCAGGTCTTAGGTGGTCAATAGTCTTTTACAATATTTCATGCTCAAGTCATTTATTACAATGCCCCCAAAGGGATGGAAATGCGGAAAAAGTGGTCATTTGAAAGACCTATTGAACTTGTGAACTCTGACTTCTGAGCATTTGTCTGCTCAGTCTTTGGCAGCGCATCTTCAATTTCAGCTAGTGCAACTCGGTGGATAACAGGCCCACCATGTAAAGATAATTAATATTGTGTCAAAAATTAATTATATCATTGAGTTATAGAAGTCGGCCCAATTGTGCCAATAGACACACCTATTGTTTTGTTAGATCTTGTATAAATAAGAGAGTAGATACCCATTGTGGATCACTCACTCACACTTCATTGTAACCTTCTCTCAAGCTAAGTGTATGGCTGAAGTGCGCACTTCTCTTAGGCGCAAGTTTCTAGGTCAAAGAAGCACCCTCTTGTGTGCTCTAGGGTTTATGGTGTGGGGGATCTTCTCTTGACTCTATAGCAATGGATTGATGGTTTTTTCCCTTGATTGAGAAGGGTTTTCCCAAGATAAACTCTTGTGTTCTTGTGCATGGTTATTCTTCTTGTGATCTTGGTTACTGCAGCTATTGTATATGGTATTGTTGCATTGTTTATGGTTCAAGTACATGCTAAATTGAACTAAACTACATGTGCATGAGCTAAGCATTAAAATTCAACATGGTATCAAAGCAGAGTTCCGGAAGAGCCATTGCACAAGCCATTGAAAAGCCTGCCGTCACCTTCTTGCTGCAACTACAAAACCAGCCCTCTTCTTTTTTTGCTAGTTTTTGCACCTTCCACTTGAGTGTTGGGACTAATTCTTTCACAGTTGTGTACAGCCTCCTTCAGCACACCTCCTGCAGCTCTCAGATTGCAAATCGGAGAATTTTTTATTTTTGGCCCGTAGGGTTTCTGCAGAATTTCGGCCTCTAGGGTTTCTGCAGTTCATTGAAGGATTTTTGCAGCTCACCAGGGTTCTGCTGACTTTCAAAGGCTTATTGTTGGCAGTCATAAGTCCAACGAAACCTAAGGTTTCTAGCTTAGCCTAGCCATTAAGTTTTCTAGCCTAGGCGTTAGGGTTTGTGAAGAATCTACAAGCCATGATGAACAGAACTTTGGTGGAAGATAGGCTTGATGGATCAAGCAACTTAAGTCCCTGGAAATCAAGACTACAAATCACTCTAGAAGAGAATGATCAATTGAGTTTGATAGAAAAGACTCTACCAGCAACAACAACCGATGAAGAGAAGGTTGATTGGAAGGCAGACGATGTCAAAGCAAGGAAGACAATCATCTATTCAGTAAGAGATCATCTACTACCTCGTACTGCTACCTTGAATACAGCTTATGAGATGTATGATGCATTAAAGAAGATGTTTGAGAGCAACAACACAAGCAGAGCCCTTACATTGAAGCACCAACTTCAAAATATCAAGATAACAAAAGCTGACACCATTGCCACCTTCTTCATGAGGATCTTAGAGATCAGAGATCAACTAGGTGCCATTGGAGAAACCATAACAGACAGAGAACTTGTCATGACTATTCTCAATGCTCTTCCAAGACATTGGGAACCATTTTTTCAAAGTATCAGTGGAAGAGCAGATCTACCTGAGTTTGATCGTCTATGGATAGACTGCACTCGAGAGGAAACCAGACTTATATCCAGAGGAGTGCAAGACTCCCATCATGATGACAATCAAGCTCTTGCTTCTCATGCAAAGAGAGGCAAAAATAATAGAAGAAGTTTCAACAAAGCATTCAAAGACAAGAAAACTTCAGCAGCTTCAAGTCATGAACATAGAAAAGACAATTCAAAGATTCAATGTTTCAGATGTGACAAGTATGGACACATTGCGAGAGATTGTCCTACCAGGAAGAAAGGAAGACAACATGCCTCCACTGTCAATGTTGATTTAGAACCACATCAGAGAGATGAAGACATAAAAGATGAGGCATTATTCTTCATATCTCAGCTTTCTTAGGAGGACTAAAAGCAAGATTGAGCATGGTTGTAGAGTAAGGTAAGTTTTGTACTACATTCCTTATTAGATTTCATTATTACTCTGTAGTTGCTTGCATTTTGATAATGAAGGGTATTATCCCTAGTATGGGAGCCCTCAAGACTTGGACCATTATCCCTGGTACGAGAGTCCAAATTTTCTTGATTGGTTATTATCCTAGTACAGGAGGCCATTTTGGTTGTTATCCCTACGGGAGGCCATCTTGGTTATTATCCTAGTATGGGAGGCCAGATTTTTGTATTAAGACAGGGATCAAGAGGGAGTACACCATTCCTTATAACCCTCAGCAGAATGGGGTTGCATAAAGGAAGAATAGATCCATTATTGAGGCAATCAAAGCGATGATACATGATCAAAATCTACCTATGATTCTGTGGGCAGAGGCATCCATGACAGCTGTGTATGTTCAAAACAGGAGTCCTCATCAGATTCTAAAGAATATGACTCCCAAAGAAGCCTTCACCGGAGTGAACCTGAGGTTGGACACTTCAGGATATTTGGGTGTCCAATATACTTTCATGTACCGAAGGAGAAGAGGACCAAGCCAGACCCTTCCGGCAAAAAGGGTACATTTTTGGGGTACAGTAAATCTTCGAAGGCATATCGAATCTACATCCTTGGTCAGAGACAAATCAAGGTTAGCAGAGATGTCACCTTTGAGGAAGAGATAGTCTTCCGAAGATCCAGAGAATCTCAGATGGAGATTGACAACGAGAAGAATGAAGAGACAGTACCTTCTCCCCTTTCAGCAGTTCAAAGGGAGACAGTTACTGATCCAGTTGATCCCGTAGCTCCAGTTGATGTTTCCAAAGACAGTATAGTAGGTCATAAGAGGCCTGCTTGGGCTCAACAGACTCTACAAGAGGCATAGGAACATGCAGCTCCTCGTGGTACATTTCGAGAGAGCAAGAGACCACAGAGATTTTCGAGCTATATTTCACCTATGAGCCACATCATTGATACTGAGCCTTCTTGTCATGGAGAAGAAGCAGGTCAACAGGTTTGGCAAGATGCCATGACCGAAGAGTATTAGTCCATCATAAAGAATGATGTGTGGGATATTGTTCTGAGACCGAAAGGGAAGTCTGTAGTGACTTCCAAGTGGATCTATAAGATCAAACATGCAGTTGATGGAAGTTTTGAGAAGTACAAAGCGAGATTTGTGGCTAGAGGATTCTCTCAAGTGAAGGGAATAGATTATGAGGAGACATTTGCTCATGTTGCCCGATACACTTCCATCTGTACAATTATTTCCCTAGCTGCATCCATGGGTTGGAAACTACATAAGATGGATGTAAAGACAACCTTTCTTAATGGTGAGATTGAGGAAGAAGTTTACATTGAGCAGCCAGATGGATTCATGATACATGAGCAGAAGTCTCATGTGTGCAGGTTGAAGAAAGCCCTGTATGGACTAAAGCAGGCACCTAGTGCTTGGTATGAGAAGATTGATGGATACTTGATGAATTTGGCCTTCAGCAAGAGTGTTGTTGATCCCAACCTATACTACCATATTGTTGGTGACGAGTGCCTGATTTTGGTTCTATACGTTGATGACTAATTCCTCACCGGTTCAGAAAGTCTTATTGTTGAATGCAAGCGTGCATTGACTTCTAAATTCAAGATGAAGGACCTTGGTATGATGCACTACTTCTTGGGACTCGAAGTGTGGCAAAGGACTAATGAGATTTTCCTGAGTCAAGGAAAATATACATTGGAGATATTGAAGAAATTTGGGATGATAGATTGCAAATCCATGCCTACACCGATGGTGATGAATTTGAAGAAAATGAATGAGGCTTCTACTGATTCAAGCGAGATTGATCCACATCTTTACAGACAATTGATTGGATCATTGATGTATTTGGTTAACACCAGACCTGATAGATGCTATACAGTGAGTGTACTCAGTCAGTTTATGAGTCAGCCGAGATAGACACACTGGATAGCAGCGAAGCATGTGTTGAGATATCTACAAGGCACAATTGGTTATGGCCTAAGATATGCCTTCAGTGTAGACATTAGATTGTAGGGATATGCCGATGCAGATTGGGCAGGGAGCGCAGTGGACCGGAAGAGCACATCCGGTTGTTGATTTACTTTGGGATCTGCCATGGTTTCCTAGTGCAACAGGAAACAGACTTCTGTGGCTCTGAGTACCGCAGAAGCAGAGTACATTGCATTATGTGTGGCAATCCGCGAAGCAGTGTGGCTTCGCAAGCTCCTTGCAAACTTATTTGATCATGAGATGGATTCCACTGTTATCCACTGAGATAACCAGAGTTGTGTGAAGCTCTCCGAGAATCTTGTGTTTCACAATAAATCGAAACACATTAAGATCAAATACCATTACATCAGAGATATGGTGCAGAGGAAAGCAGTACATGTGCAGTACTTTCTACACACGAGCAAGTTGCAGATGTCTTCACCAAACCACTTGCCAGGACGAAGTTCGAGTACTTCCGTGAGAGACTTGGCTTGGTGGAGAATGCCTCTCTAGCGGAGAGGGAGTGTTGTTGATTGCAGCTTCATGAGACATTCTCCAGGTCGTTCTCCTATGGACTGAGTTGAGACAATCTATGAGAGAGCCCATGTGATGGGTATGTCATAATCCTTTGGACTGATTTAAGATGACATGTGGTCTCTTGTCGTGCTCCTCTAGACTAAGCTAAGACGACTTGAGATGGTCTCCTATCAGACTCCTATGGACTTAGTTGAGTCGACTTGAGGTGGTTCTTCAGATGGTATTCCTATGGACTTAGTTGAGTTAATCTGTTGAAAGTGACGTCCATGTGGGTGAGCACAGGTGGACGTGTCCCTAGTGGTTGAGCAGTAGAGGATGTATGGATCCTTGCTATATTGTCTAAGAGTACGATTTATTGTGTAACCCTAATTGTGTAAAGGGTACAGGTCGGCCCCACCATGTAAAGATAATTAATATTGTGTCAAAGATTAATTATATCATTGAGTTATAAAAGTCGGCCCTATTGTGCCAATAGACACACCTATTGTTGTGTTAGGTCTTGTATAAATAAGAGAGTAGATCCCCATTGTGGATCACTCGCTCACACTTCATTGTAACCTTCTCTAAAGCTAATTGTACGGCTGAAGTGTGCACTTCTCTTAGGCGCAAGTTTCTAGGTCAAAGAAGCACCTTCTTGTGTGCTCTAGGGTTTATGGTGTGGGGGATCTTCTCTTGACTCTATAGCAAAGGATTGCTGGGTTTTTCCCTTGATTGAGAAGGGTTTTCCCAGGATAAACTCTTGTCTTATTGTGCATGGTTATTCTTCTTGTGATCTTGGTTACTGCAGTTATTGTATATGCTATTGCTGCATTGTTTATGGTTCAAGTACATGCTAAATTGAAATAAACTACATGTGCATGACTTAAGCATTAAAATTCAACAGCTACAGCCACCACTTTATCTTCATCTTCAGCCAAGCTGTGCCATCATTGTTAATGCTTTTCAAGACATTGCTTGTGAGTTAGTGTTGTTGTATCAGTTCTGATTTAAAGTGAAATAAGCAATCAGATTTGGTTATATTCCTTGCTATTGATTAATTCATGGTTATTTTAGTTATTGCTGTCATATACCGTGTACCACATGCTTTGGGGGTGTGATGCAAACTGTTTGTAAAAACTCATAAGCCAACAAACACATGAAAGTTGAAACACAACCAAACAGCGAACGTAAAACATAATAACAGCAGCATGGGTTGATCATAGGGGGTGTTAGGTGTATCTACAAGGTGTTTGACGGAAGTTCTCCTTCAGAAATAAATTACAGCAGACACAAAGAGGCTATTACAGTGGAATAGAACCTACAGCCTAAGTGTTTGACGAAAATCATCGCCCAGAAAAACATATAAATTGCTACAGCAGTAAGGGAAAATTTGTGACAGCAGTAGGTAGGTCCATTACACAAATTATAAGGCAAAGATTTTAAATGAGACTCGTATATGAAGCACAAGTTCAGAGAAAATTAAACTTAAACAAATAAAGCAAGAAAAATTATTCTCACTTGTATATTTCACCTGCCACGTTCTTTATGCAGTATATCCTGAGAATTATCCTTTCCTGCTGCATTTCTTTCCAATGGTTTGATCTCTACCTGATGCATCATTGTAGTAGAACATCACATAATAAACCATAATTGCTAGCAGACATGGAAATTAGTTCATGCAAAATAAGGGTTAAATAACAGTATTGAATTTAGACAGTGTTCTATGACATTTCAATTAGTATTGCATAAAATTCACCATTATCTACAGACCTCTTCAGCATCTCTTTGGTTAGAGTCTTTGTCTCTATTGCCATTACCATGTTTTTTGTGCTCCATAGTTTTCTTATTGATACATACAGCAAGCTGATATGGCATGAAAACAGAAAAAAGAATGTAATCAGAAAAATAAATGCAAGTGCATCCTGTCATACACATGTGGTACTAGGACTAGAACAGCACAAAATTTAACCACTACATGGCCTTTTCTGCAGTCATATGGAACAATTCAATCACCATAGAAGCATAATTAGAGAATGCCTGGGGTAACATTTTGGAAATTACGGACATGATTAAATAGGATTTTATTCCAGAGATGTGTGCTTAAAGCACCTAATATTCTTAAAATTGCAGGATCAGAGATTGTCATTAAAGAAATTTTCCAAAATTTCTGGTAGGCTCAGCTAGGATTTTTCTTCACAGATGAACATATTTTTCAACAATAATATTGTAATACTTTTCATCACAATTGTAGCCAAACTCAAGATTGCTCGACATAGCACTGAATAACTCCCCCTTCATTGTTCTCTTTCTCAGGTGCCCCTTTTACTATGAGATCTTAGGTCATTAATGCTTCCATTTTCAGGATTTGGGTGACTCTCTCTCCACTTTCTTTCACTATGCCAACCAGAGATGCCTAGCTCTCTTCATGAAAGAAGTGCTCAATCACAATTCTCAATCTTTGTCTGTTCCACCTTGGCCTAAGTTTCACAGAAGAATCATTTCATATTCCCAGATTGTCGTGTCTAAACAGGACAACAAGCGTCAGGTTGAGGCACAGGATACTTCAAACCCTAGATCAATGCGGCCTCAAATCTCTTTTTGACCACTTACCACACCCCCCCGGGTGGCTGACCAACGTCATTGAGACCTATGAGGGGCTGCCACTCCAGGCAACAGCCCATGCACCAATAAACCTACAAACGGACCAGCTCAAGTCAGTGCTCAAGACGAGCTCCACCTGGTCATTAAACTAACCCCTAGTTTCATTGAAGCAACCAAAATTCTATCAGGATTCTTTTCCCCTTGGCTTTGGATGGCAGGAGAGCAAGCTCACACAATCTTATGCTCCCCCCAAGATCGCACAGCTAAGTCTCTTCAACCCCGACCTCTCCCCCAAGGATATCATACACCATTGCATCAGTTCTTTCACAATTATGAATGACTTAGATAGTGAGCCCACATCTTGATCGATCCCTCCTCTCAACTTCGACCATTAGATACAACAGGCATTGACAACCCCTCTCTCTCTTGCTCAACACCAAGATGTCGAATTGTTAGCATTCAAATTGTATCGTTGTATTTACACTCCCTTATATCCTTATGCTAGACTATTAGTTTATAGCTCTTAGCTAGGCACTTAGCTCTTTATCATTTTTCTTTCAGTATTGACCTAGGAGTTTCTTTTGCACTTCCACTGGATGTAACTTTTTAGTCTTGTTATCACCTGGAACTTCCCGTCCTACAAAAGGTAAGTGGAGTCTGGATAACTACAGGTAACAAACCACTATCACCTCGCTTCATTCCTACCGCTTTGAAGTTAGTGTGTGTTAACTTCAAGGAGGTATCCCTAAGTGATATAAGGCATCTACTACAAATCAACAAATGGTAAGTAATAACCCAAATCGACAAAATAAATCTGCTGCCTGTAGAAATTGAATAAAATCAGCGAACGGAAATAAAGGACAGCAAGCTTAAGTGCACAGAAAATGACACAAACTAAACTATAAATCAAAAGGAAGATGTGCTTTCTTGTTTTGTGCTAAAATAATACAGGCAAGCAAGCTGTAAACACATAAAATCACTCTAAACTGCTGGAAAAAGACAGAAGTTGATTCAATAAATGCCCACTAAAGGTGTGCACGCCAAGCACTGTTGAAACTCTGTTGTACAGTCTGTATGGCCTGTACGACCTTGCAAACTCCTGGAAAACCCCTCTGCAGACTCACACGTGTGGTACGGCCCTTATGCAGACTCGCACGTGCGGATCCGTACTGTGAAAATTCCAGGTCCTATCAGCTTGCCTTCTTGGTCTGTCTTTGACCAAAGAAAGGCTCTAAGTTTCAACTGTAAGTTAATTTGTTTTCTGCTGTTTTATAACAGCCAACAGTCCAAAAGTATTTTGCTGATTTGTTGAGGTTATGTTCTCGATTTTGGGTGCTCTAGCATGTCGTTTTCGTCACCAGAAATTAGTACATGCATCTCAAAATAAACATAACACACCTAAACATTGTTTACTACTGAATATGAACAGATCTAAGAAACTAAATCATGCATTTGTAGACACAGGTATTTTTGGTCAACATGACCCTAGATAAACCCCCCCCCCGGGAAAACCAGTTTGGAATATGTGTGTATATATGAGGAAAGCATAAGAAGGGTTATAGTAAACACAATATATGAAAGAACCTGATACAATAGCAACTCCAATTGAGCTGATATACAAGCTCTAAATCAACAAATGCACCCCAGAATGGTGCGCCTCTCATGCAAACTGCCAGAACCACTGAATCTGCTCCAACTACCAACTGTGAACTCAGATCTGAAAACCCCTCCACATGAATGAAGCTCTAGTAGATGGCCTCCCTCTGAAACTGATCTCACTGCAATCTGATGGCTAGATATCCTACCAGGTACGAATCAACCTCCACAGCTAATGTGCCCCTCTCAGAAGTAGAATAGCTCCAGTAAATAATCAAGGCAAGTAGCTCCAAGCCTCCATCAATGAAAGCAAGCGACCTCCCTCAAGCATCCTCACAAAACTAACAGCATCTCCATCCTCCAAGAGCTCTTCTCTCAACAAGCAAAAGACCAAATGAAGAATGCGCCCTCCTTCACCCTTTGCACCCCTCTTTGACTCTCAAAAGGAAACCTAAAATATGAAGGGTTGAGATCATCTCATCTCCCATCTAATCGATGGTTGAGATCTCCCCATTCATATTTAAGTCAATAACCCACTTTGGGTTAAGTTTCCTAAGTCAACTTTATGTCTCTAATTCAC
>CBVK0100026167.1:0-15533 GCA_900067695.1 Picea abies
TGGTCCAGGTTCAGCAATCAAGGACAGGCATCCCCTAGGGCAGACTCATTCTATCCAGGTTGCACTATGTTTAGTGCCAGAGGAATGGCCCAGTTAGGTGAATGGTCCAGGCTCAGAAATCTGGGACAGTTATTCTTCCATGCTTGGGAAGAATAGTCCAGATAGCGCATGGTTGATGTTTTTACTGTATGAGGGCAGATGTTCTTCCAGATCTCACAGATGTGAGTGGAAGAATGGCCCAGATGACTCGACTTGTATGGTTGTGTACCACTGGATAATAGTTGTGTACTACTATGGATAGACATAGTTGTGTTCTATCAGATGACATTGTACTGATTGTCATTGAGATTATCCAATTCGATAATGATGACGATGCTCATGATTTGACCATGAGATAGCCTGTGTGGCTATGATGATGCTACCAGTTGAATGGTCTGTTTTTGCTCAAGACCATTGCCTTTTATACCTCCCTAGCTAGGATGGAGTGTTGATATTATGGTAGCTGTGGGAGGTGTTAACCTCCACTTGTGACCTTTAATGAGATTAGAATATTCCAGGAAGCAAGAAGAACCCTAAAAGACTTGGACATAAACCTAGAAGAGAAGTTGGCTAAAGAGAATATTTTATATTGAGTCTTTAGCCTCCAAAAAGAGAAGTTGGCCCAGACAGCCTAAAGAGAGCAGTATAAAAATAGGGCGCCAGAGCTCATTTGGCACACACAACTCGCAACTGCAAAAATTTAGTAGTGCGCAAGTCTGGAGAGCAGCTGCAGCTGCAGTTACTACAACCTATAATTTCGGTCTTTCTGGGTTGGACTTTCTGATCAATCTTGGTTATCTTTGCTTGGTGCATTAGCCTTGGTTGGCTATTGATTTTCTACCGGAATTCTTCTCTCTGTCAAGGTCAAGGTGCTCAGGGGTGGCATTCGTGCCTATGGTTGGGTGACAATATTGCTATATTGTCTATGGTTAAACGAGCACACCCACTTTTCTAACAGGTTATGGGCCCACACCTCCTTCATTCAGTCTAACCACTGGAAGGAAGCTAAGCCATAAGGTTATCAAGCTCACTGAAGAGCTGCCACTAGGGTTTCTAGCAGGTGCAGTTACTAAAGCACTGTCGCTAGGGTTACTAGCAGGGGCAGTTGAAAAACCCTAAAACTCTTGCCCAGCACCTTATAATGGAACACCTTACTCATGGAGAAGATATTCTAGTCGAGAGATAGAGTTGAGGAGGTCTCGCAGACTCAGAGTGATGCATCAAAGGGGACACAGCCTCAGGTGTCGAGTACACCAGTTTCAAGGGTGACTGGGTCACCTTGTACGACTTCAAGGTCACAGTTGTAGAGTATTCAGGTAGAGGGTGAAGAGGCTTCAAGATCTCAGAGTGTTGGGATGAGATCTGAGTATGAGCATCTTGGGTGTCAAGATATCACTTCTCCTTTGGTTACTTCAGGGAAGAGGAAACTGAGATGGTTTCAGGAGACCCTGAAGGAAGCCAAGGAGAATGTTGGAGAGCCCAAGAGGTTGTTCAGAGATAGCAGAGCGCCAGAGAGGATTGTGTCCTACTTGGCTATGGTGACGAGCATCAGAGATGCAGAGCCCACGACTTTTTCCCAGGCAACTGAGCGGCAGGTTTGGCGAGAGGCCATGCTGGAGGAGTATGACTCCATCATGGGCAATGATGTATGGGAGGTGTTGTCGAGGCCAGAGGGGAAGTCAATTGTGACTTCCAGATGGTTGTACAAGACCAAGTATGCTGCAGATGGAAGCATAGAGAAACACAAGGCCCGGTTTGTGGCGAGAGGATTCTCTTAGATAGAGGGAGTCGACTATGATGAGACGTTCGCAACAGTTGCGAGATACACTTCTATCCGGAGCATTATTGCCATAGCAGCAAAGATGGATTGGAGGATACATCAAATGGATGTAAAGACCGCTTTTCTGAATGGCTTTATTGAGGAGGAGGTGTACATAGAGCAGTTGCAAGGGTTTGAGGTGTTGGAGAGAGATTCCCATGTGTGCCTTCTCAGAAAGACATTTTATGGTCTGAAGCAAGCTCCAAGAGCTCGGTATTCACAGATAGATGCTTATTTTCTTCAGATGGGGTTTGAGAAGAGCGAAGCAGATCCTAACCGCTACTATATCAGTCTAGGTGAGGATACGCTCATTCTCATACTGTATGTGGATGATTTATTCATCATGGGAGCAGAGCATCTCATAGTTGAGTGCAAGCTGAGTCTTGCATCAGAGTTTGAGATGATGGACATTGGATTGATGCACTATTTCTTAGGCATGGAGGTTTGGCAGGAGGAGGGCCATATCTTTCTACAACAGGGGAAGTATGCAGCAGACATCTTGAGAAGATTTAATCTGGAGGACTACAAACCCATGTCTACACCGATGGTCACCAACTAGAAGAAGCATAGTGCTTCAGATTCCGGGTTGGTGGATGCTACGAGATACAGGCAGTTGATCGGGTCGTTGATGTATCTGGTCAACACTAGACCAGATATTTGTTTTCTCGTGCACACTCTCAGCTAGTACATGGTGGAACCTGGGAGTGTTCACTGGATTGGGGCAAAACATGTTCTGAGGTATATTGCAGTATCACTGGATTTTGGTCTAGACTATGTCAGAGGGAGATGGGATGAATTTGGTTGGCTACACAGACTCAGACTGGGCAGGTGTGCCACTGACAGGAAGAGCACCTCAGGGTGTTGTTTTGGGTTGGGGTCAAGAGTTGTTTCCTGGTTCAGCTAGAAACATAAGTCAATAGCTTTGAGTTCAGTCGAGGCAAAGTACATGGCAGCCAGTCAAGCCAGTTGTGAGGCCATTTGGCTTCGTAAGTTGTTGGTTGGTTTATTTTGTCAGGAGCTGTCTCCGACAGTCATTCACTGTGATAATCATAGTTGTATCAAACTCTCTGAGAATCTAGTGTTTCATGACAGGTCGAAGCACATTGAGATCAGGTATCATTTCATCAAAGACTGGGTTCAGTGTGGGGCAGTTCAGCTTCAGTATATTCCGTCTGATGAGCAGGTGGCAAACATTCTCACCAAGGCCTTGCCAAGGGACAAGCATGTTTATTTCAGAGACAAGATGGGCTTGGTGAGAAACACTTTCCTCAATAAGAGGGAGTGTTGAGTTTTGTGTACCTTGGGAAGTGGTCCCCTTGTGTTTGTATGTCTCTAAACACAAGGGGGAATGTTTGACCCTTGTACCTTTACTTAATAATCTAATTTCACTTTGACTTAGTTGCTTAAGTCAAAAAGTGAAATTTGTCACTTAAGTCATAAAGTGACTATTAATTCACAATGTGGGTGAATTAAGAGACATAAAGCGAACTACGGAAACTTAAGCCAAAGTGGGTTTCTAAGTGAGATACTTGAAATGAGATCTCACACATTGATTATAGGTGGCTAGATCTGATCTTAGCCATTCAACTCTAGGTTTGGCCTAAGGATGGCTAAAAAGGGCGCATAGGGCAAATGAGAGGCATATTCTTCACTTCATAAGTTTTGGAGAGGATTTGGAGAGGAGGAGGAAGAAAGGGCGCAAGTGTTTGAGGAAGAGCAAGCAGATTTGGGAAGCTCTCATGGAGGCCAAGAGCATGAGGCTAGTTGGAGGGCGCAAGCTTCAAGTGAGGAGCGCATACTAGCAGGCACTTGGTTGAGGGCGCAAGCTTCAAGTGATGGGTGCATACTAGCAGGCATTTGGTTGAGGACGCAAACAGTTGATGAGGAAGCTCTATTGTTGAGGGCGCACCTTTGTGGCTAACAGGGCACACGCTTACACACAGCAGACTTCATCTTCTTCAAGGGCGCAAGGCTTATTTCTGGCAGGCACAACAAAGGGGGGCACACTTTTCAAGAAACCATTGCTTATCTTGAGATGAGAAAGAAACAGTGACAGGTTCCTTTGTATTTTTTTTGTTGTTTTAGCATTTGCCTTCAGATCTCCATAATAAAATTCTGCTCCAAACTGGTTTTCCCTGGGGGGTTTTATCCAGGGTCATGTTGACCAAAAACATAATGTGTTCAATTTTCATGTATGCTTAGTTATTGATCAGCATTAGGAGTTGTTAAGATCCTAGAGGGTATTGTATGTTTTAAGGTTTATGCATGTGCTAACGTTGGTCACTAAAACACCTGCAAGAGCACCTTAAAAGAGCATCCAATCATCAGTTTCAAGGCAGATTTGAGGGGTTGAAAAGTCAGACCTGTTTGCTGTCCTAAAACAGCAGCAAGAACAGTTTGAGAACCTTAAACATAGAGCCCAACAAGAGGTCATAAGACAGACCTGTTGGGCAGCCTTTAATTCCTCAAAAATCTACAGGATCCAGATGAGATCTGTATCATGCAGGATCCTGGATGGGTTCAGAGGGTGGAGGAACAGGACAACATAGGATAATGAAATTTAGTGATGGGATATAAAGATAATATCTACTTTCCTATAAGCCCATTCAAATAAATAAGATTCATTGCGATACACTATCTTTACCAGTTTCGAAGAATGGTACCCTTCTTTATTAATACGGATTTAAGATTACATTTCGACTGACTTAGTATTGGAAATGTTTCAGTCTCTAAAACAAGAGAGATTGCCAAAACCATAGCATCCAAAGCACTCATTCTAGATGGATCTTCAATAACACAAGCTATCAAACATAGAAAAAAAGAACCATTACATATAAATTCAGAAATTTATAATGTAGAATAATAGCATACCATCTGTAACTTCTGATGCACTAAACAACAACTAAGGTCAATGGTTCCATCATTTGACATCATTGGTAAAGGCTGTAACTCGTCCCAACACCAGTGTATCTCACGCACAAACTCTACCCAAAGTACAGAAATGGCTAACATGCACATAAGACAGAAGCTGGATTAACTCGTGAAGCAGAATTAAGACATGCCGTTATAGCATGCTTCTTACTTTTATATATTGAATCTCTATATGGCTTCAAGATAATCTAAATGTATCTAAATCTAGTGTGTCATATAATAAATAGACCATATAGGGCGAATGAGATCCTAATCAACAGAACTTACAGAAGAGTTAAATTTGAAACAACAGATAATGAACATTTTTACATACCTCGTATGTTGCAACTTCCAAACCAGAGTGAATGTAAACAGAATTGTGTGAACAATGATTCAAGTGGAGCACCTTTAATATTCCGTGCATATTTATGACCATTCAGACTAGATTTTGATTTTGGAGGTCCTGCAAAACAAGAGATCTGCATGAATATGACTGGCTGAATGAGCATCTAAATTTAGAGATCAAATTTAATAATTTTTAAAGCCATTGCAGCGTTCAGGAGATCTCATCAAATCTTCAGTACAAGGCCGAAGCAAGCTATAACAATATCCTGAAGTTTGAACACTTCACAATTCACTCCAAATTAACATCCAGACAGAAACAGGACATCCATTCTTTCACTGTTCCTGCATACTGTTCTAAGATTGAAATTATACATGTATTTTTCTCATTCAAGTAATTAGTTAGAGAATTAATAGTAATAGAAGTTAACCTGTTGATATTCTTTGTTGCCAAAGTCAACATGCAGAAATATATTTAAATGAGGGCATGGGAAGTATTATCCCCATTTTGTGAATAACTAAGAAGATTATGTCTCGAGGTCCTCAGGTTGCAGATATGGAGTGCCAAGAGACTACATGACTAGCGGTATCCTTTTGCACAGATGGAGACCCTTCTCACCACCACATAGGTCATAGACTTTCAGATGGCATCCACTACACCAGATGGCTTTCGCAAGGCAGTGGGCCTTGCTCCATGAGGTACAAGTCCGTATTATGATGAGCATCATTTCAATATTTGAGGCATTTAAGTATGTTGTATCTTAGATTGTTTTAGATTTCATGATATATGCTTGGACATTATGCATTTTGCCCTGCTTCACCCTGATGGTTGACATTGTGCCCTAGTAAGTGGTCTTCCTTGAGGATGGGTTTGCTACTCGGAACTCCCTTGAGGAGCCATCGTACCATTGTTGACCATACTTACCATTTTTCATCACTATTTCCCCGCATTTCCTTATCTCTTGGGATTTTAGGATGTATTTACTATTGACTCAAGAAGGGGTTGTCCCTCATTCTATGGGAAGAAGGGGATGAAGGCCCAAAGGGATTGATGTTGGGTGAAAGTTAAGAGCCTATGTATGAACCTTCTAGATGTTTCGCCCAAGGATCTATTATGACCCAAGGGGGGCATATATATGGCTAAATGTATATGATATGACCCCAAGGGGGCGCATATATGGGCCTAAATGTACATGTAATGTGTAAACACATATGTAATAGGGTCGGCCTAGTGATAAAGGGGCCTCATGTGCAAGTGTGAATAGCTATATATAAGAGATCATGTATTCATTATTAGGGGGGGAATGGTGAAGTATGAAAGGTATTTGGTTATTTGGAGGGGGTTCCCCTATTCTTTAAGGAGTTAATGTGTAACTTATCTAGATTGGAGTTGTGCTCCACGTTGACATTCCGTACATGGTGTGTACTTCTGTTATTTTATGATATTTTGAGTATTTGGATCTTAACATTTGGTATCAGAACTCAAGGTCTTGGGGTTTCGCTGCTACACTTGAGACACCTTGGCATTTTCGCTATAACTTTTTTCTACGATGTTTCAGAAGGAACCCCTTGGAGGATATTAAGTAGACGGATCAAGGTACGGGGGGTAAAAATTTCAGCTCCTGAGGCCTTATACTTTCGAAGATATAGCCTATGTAAGATAGGGTTCTGATCTTGCTTAGTTTATTTCATTCAAGCTCTTAATCTCTCTTAAGCACATATTTTACTTTCAAGCTTAATATCTCTTAAAGTGCTTAACATATAAGGTGGTTATCTTATTCATTGCTTAAATATCTATTGGTAGCCACGTCTTGGGCTTGAATTTTGTTGAATGGTTAAGTAGGCAAACACTTAAAATTTTCTTCCTTCATCTCTTAAGGCAAGTTGTTCTTGCCATTGGATCTATTGTCTCTAATCAAACTAATGTTGATGTGCATGTGATAAATCTCAATTTCTTTTCAGCTATCTCTTTACTTTGCTTCTTATGTGTTGATATATTTCATTGTTAAAGCTTAAGCAACACTTTTTGAGCAAGTTCAGTTTCGGCCATCTCATTATTTTGCACTTTTAAAGCACCTTAAAACTTTCAATACACTCTTTTAATCACCTAAAAGTCTACCTAACTGTTATATATACTTAATAGACTATTTTAGGGTACCTTAGACCACCATCTCCACCATCTAAAATGGGTTTGAGGAAAACAACGGAGGGTAGTGGAATGGGACTGTCCTGTGGCACTCCAGGTGGGTATCCTCTCCGGGAAGTACTCTTACTGTCAGGGTTGACCGTGGAAGCTAGGGTGGGGCCTCGTTGCCTTACTATCTTGAGCACTCGGCAGTTATTTGGCAACAGGAGGAGGAGGCTTTGATGAAAGCCAATAAAACTTGAAAATCTTAAGAAAAGCCTAATTATTAAACCCTTGGCCAAATCTAATAATACTCGGTGGGCTTAATAATAAAGAGTGTAGATTGTCTTCAATATCTTCATAATAATTGTGCTTAACTCTCCTTTGTAATCTTATTGTTGAAGTAATGTATTGATGATAATCTTGTGTAAATGATGATGTGACTTGATGCTTGAATCTTCTGTATCCTGCACACATTGAACAAGTGCTTGGTTAGATTGTTGTTGTAATCTATCATTCTTTAAGTTGTAAATCTTGTAAGTAAATGTACATGATATTCTTTTATTGAGTTATTCTTTATTGTAAAATTGTAACTTGTAATCTTTTGTAATAAACCACCCTTTAACATAGTTGACCCCTTGCCCAATCTCTAGGCACTAGTCTTAGTTGACCTAGGGAAAGGACTTGCTTTTCATGCTAACCCTTGCACATTGCATGGTTTCCTTAGCATCTAAGGATTAGAATCTCCTCTAACCTTAACAAATTAAAATTAACTCCTAGAACTTAACTCTAACAAATCTAGTAACTACGGTCTACCCCCTTTGGCTTCCCTAGGAGTGAGCCTAGACGGAAGAGGTTCCAGTCAAAGTGACAACGTGGGCTGTGAACCTAGGCATTGTGCCTCCAAGGACACACTAAGTGAGCCGGACTTAGCTCACGTTTGCAAGTGTGTATAAGGACGGCAACAGGCCCAGAAGGTAAAAGCAAGTCGGTAAAAGATAAAAGCCTCAAAAATGAAACCTCGAGATGCTTCGCCCAGGGATCCTGGAGAAAGCAATAAAAGGCTTCTCAACAAGAAACAAGAGGGACCCGGAAAAATAATAAAACAAGACCGAACCAGAGGATAGGGGGTCTCATCACGAGCCAGCCTATTTGGTCCATGGGTACCTAGCAGTATGACATTACCACCAGCTGGTTACCACGCCGGGGCAGTGAATTTTGTTTGCTTGGCCAAGGGAAAGGGGGTCTCATCACGAACTAGCCTTCTCATTTCGATGAAAGTACTTGCGGGTAACACTACCACCACTGGTCACCACGCCAGGGTAGTGTCCCCTGATTAGCTCTTAAACAAAAAAAAAGGAAAAGCAATAAAAGATAAAAGAATGAAAAGAATAAGAATAAAAGGCAAGAATGGGCTTTAAAAAAAAATGCATCCAGGACAAGTACAACTCACCTTCTAACAAAGGCACCCACAGGTAACATTTCTTGCATCCTTGGCCCTCATTGCACCCAAATGCTTGGACCTCCCCTGACCACATCACCCACTTACATGGCTTGGACGAGGTCTCTTCCAGGAACTTCTCTTTTCCAATGGACACTAGCCCAATAGGACGCCTTGTCCTTTTCTCCAGACTTGTATTGTAGGCTTGTGTAACGTCTTTGAGTTGTTAACTGATGTATTAGGGATTTTATGCACATGTTTAATAATATTGATGATGAGATGTGATTGGCATTGCTATGATCCCTGTGACTAATGAGCCCATGGAGGGCGTAGCTTTTGATGTGCAGGACCATGCCCGACGGATAGGTACCATTTTGGACCGATACACATGGGGAGATGATCAGTTGGGACCTCCATGGGGCTGAAGAGCCCATCAGGTGGACGCTGAGACCCCATCAAGGGGCAGAGACAGGACAGAGATGGATCAAGGGCTTTGCACCAGAGAAAAAGAGGACGTTCCATCAGAGGCACTTTGGCAGAGCTTGACCTAGGGGGGTTGAACCTCTTTCAGTGGAACATTGGCCTTGGAAGGCCTGGGACATCACCCTTGATGACCATGACATCATCCAACCTATTGGACGTCTTGGGAGGCAAACTGGGTAGTATTGGCACGTGTGGCATGATGGAGGAACCCAGGGAGGGCTAACGTTTTACTCTTGGATGCCCCATTTGCCCTAAAAGGGGCTAATGTCTCCTTTGGAGGGCTTCATGTCTCTTTTCGGCTTGATTAGGGTTTTAATTCGACAATTTGATGTAAAACAGTATGATTTTAGTATTTTGGCCTTGTCAGCCTTTTACATGCCCTAAAATGTAAAATTAGGTCATGGTATGGTATAAATAAAAGATTTTCATCTTCATTTTTTCATCACAACTTACTCACTCCATAAGGAGGTCTGAAATTTGCGCCCTCTCTTGGGTTATTGGCTGATTTAGTGATGCGCACTTGTTGAAGGAGGATTATTTTGGCACACCTTTTGAGCCACCTGTTGTCAATTTTCGACGGTGGAATCTCCCAGTATGCTGCAAATAGTCGATTAGGGCGCAGCTCTTGAGGAAGTGCATTTGGGGTTCCAAGGGGTATTCTGAAGTAGATCCGAGGAAACCCTTCCAACCCATTACAGAGGAGGCCAAGACGATCGTTTTGAGTCATACATCGTCATATTCCGCCGATGGGATCACTAGGGCGCACTCCCACAGCCCAGGAGGTGCGCAAACCCCCAGGGGGTGACATTTGGAGCTTCAGAGGTCGGATCTTCAAACTGACAGTCACCAGGATCAACCTAGAGGCCAGGGCGCTTCTTTTGAGACAGTTTCCAGTCCATTCCGAACTGCTTTTTGTCGATCTATCCGTGCATGCACAGATCAGCCTTCATTCATCTGGTCACGGGTATTTCTTGTTAGTTGATTTGTATTCCAATGACGATCCATGAGATCTAACAATGATTAGTATAACTACTTCTAGCTTATTATTGTATTTCCTTTTGCCTCATTATATATATCAGCGAGTTGTGTTGTCCTTTCTTTCACATGCATTATCTTTATATTGCTAAAACACTTAATGAATGAAACACACATGCAAAAATCACCAAGCATGTTCACACATTAACTCAAACACATCCAGAAACCCCCAGAGTATCAAACTTCAGTGACAAAAACCGTAGTTCAGCAGTAGATATTCAGATCAGCTGGATCAAGGATATTTCAAAACCAAGACCAATACCCAGTTGTAGTCGTTGCAGCTGCACTCTTCCTCTAGACTTGTGCACCACTTTCTTGAGTGTGAGAGTGTTACCAAATGAGCTCAAGCGCCTTCTACTTATACTAATATGGCCAGGTGAACATGTGTCTCTTCAAGCAATTCTGACCTGTCCTTTTCTGCATATAATACTTCAATATTACTTATTATGCTAAGCCAACTTGTCTTCCAAGGTTTTCACACATTTGTTCAGATTTTCTCTTGCTTCTGGAATATTCTATTATAGTCGAAGGTTTATCCATGGAGGTTGATACCTCCCGCAGCTACCAAAACATCAACACTGCCCACTATTTGGACCTCATGCTTGAGGATATTGGAAAATTTGTGTGGGTGAAGAAGTGTCTGGAACAAGCAAAATTCATAACCATGTACATCTACAACCACATGGGTTTTGAACTTTATGAGGAAAAACACTAGGGGTAGAAAGCTTGTTTGGTCGGCTATTGCATGCTCTGCAACAAACTTTCTTTCATTGCAATCTGTTGTTTAGCAAAAAACAAAGTTGCGAAAGATGTTTTCTTGTGATGAATGGAATGCATCTCAATGGACCAAAAAGGCTGAAAGGAAAGAGGTGGTTGGCAAAGTGTTTAAAAAATGTTTTTGGAAAAAGGCAGAAGAGATGGTGTTATTCAGTGAGCCTTTTGTGAAAGTGTTGTGAATGGTGGATGGAGATAAACTCGCCATGGGTTTTGTTTATGAGGCCATGGATCAAGCCAAAGAGGCAATCAAGTCAGCATATGGGGATAAAAGATAGAATTATCTTCCTTTATGGAGAATCATTGATGAAAGATGGACCAAACAACTCCATAGACCTCTACATGAAGCTAGCTATTAATTAAACCTAAGGTATGTAATTTCAAAGTTTCTAAGTTTTGTTATTCATTACAAAATCTTAGCCAAAGATTCAAATTCAAATTTCAATTGATGAATATTTTTTTCCTTCTAAACCTAGGAGGTACCATTATACAAAAGATTTTGAAGCAGATGGAGAGGTAAAAGAGGGATTGTCCAAATGCATTGAGTACATGATTCATGATCCCACGATACAAGATGAGATACATAGCAAGCTCCTGCATTTCAATGTGAGTATTGGTACCTTTGGCATGTCTATGGCTATATGAAGCAAAACAAAGGATCCACCGAGTAAGAAAGCTCAAAGTTTTCAAATTATATTATTCATTGTAAAAGTTGAGTCAAAGTTTTAAGGTCATTTGCTAAAGCTTCTTTTCTTTCAACTCTTATTGCAGCCTATTGGTGGCAACAGTTTGGTGTCCAATTCCCTGATCTACAAAAATTCGCAATTCAGATATTGAGCCAGACATGCAATGCTTCTGGGTGTGAATGCAATTGGAGCGTTTTTTAGTGTATACATACCAAGAAGCGGAACCGTTTGGGGCAAAATCGATTGAATGATATGGTTTATGTTCAGTAAAACCTTAGGTTGAGGCGCAACCCGTTGTTGAACAAAACCCCCGAATCAAGCAACATAGTCTTGGATGACTTTGATCCCTCATCAAAGTGGGTTGTGGAGAGTCAGGCACCAGCATTTGAAAATGAAGACCTTTCTTGGATGGACTTGGACCCACTTCCACAGCCAGAGGTACAAATAACTTCAGGGCTAAGGGAATCAAGCCAGAATCCCACTGTAGGGTCTATTCATATTGAGGATGAGGATGATGAGGATTTCGATGATTAGTAGTATCTACTTCTAGTTCTAGTATCATACTATGCTTATTTTTGGACTCTAGAGGCCATTTAGTGCCTCTTTGTTGATGTATTTTTCTTCAGATATGTATTGCACTTGGTGGTATTTTGGTTATATGCACTCTTACTTGCTATATAAATGAGAAAGTTTGCATATTTGTGTATGAATGGTTTGGATTCATATGGATGCACATGAATATATATGTTTTTTTTCAAAATTTGAATATTTTTTTCCAGTTCCGGTCCAGTTCACATTTTTGGGGTCAACCGGTTCAGTCACCAGTCTGGTTCTGATAACTATGGTTTGGAAGTGGCGTTTGCAGCTACTCTTTTTGGTGGCTCTTCCATTCATTGATGAACTTTACAATACCCACAAGTTCTCTGGATAGAAATGTAATCCTCCAATAGTCACAAGTCTACAACAATCTTCGATTTTTTCTGTTTGCTGCACAATGGGGGCTGCAACATTTGGTTTGTGTAATAATGTGCATTCAAATCAATGTTGCAAATATCTCCAACTTCTGATATTTCCAATTTTTTAAATGTTCTTGACGTTGCAGATATTTTCCAATATTTTCAATTTTTCCCTGATATTTCCGATAAGTTTATTTTGGAACCTCGGCCATGTACAAAAATAGAAGAATCGTTAACAACAAAGGAAATCAATTATGTTAACATTTACACATAGAAACCTAATCAAAAACAAAAAGAGCAATGGAATTGATTGCACACCTTCATGGAAAAGATCTTTAAGAACTCGATCAAGAACTGTAGGTGGAGGAACAACAGCTGATGTTGCTACATCCTGAATATGAGGATTCTCAGCTGCAAGTAAATACAGCAGAACATGCATGCTTATTGAACTAATACACTTCAGAACTACATTGGAATAATCACCATTTGTGAATAAATCAAAAGATAAGCAAAGGTAAACCTGTGACAAAATCCTCCACAAATTGTCCCTCAAATGAAATGCAATATGCTTCCACCAAAGCACACAATCTTGATGCAAAGCCAACTGGACTATTTTGAATAGAATTGTTCCTGCAAAGTACAATCACTTTGAATGCTTTTCCAAAGAACTTCCATACACAGAATAATGCATAGATTCTATGCCTACTAAAAATGTACCCTTCACTCAAACAATGTTATTGATTAGGCATGTTAATCTTTTTCTACCTTATTAATACTTGGATTAGGGAGTTTCATCAAAATTAGAGGGTGTTGACTGATGTCCTTGGAGGATTGAGGTAGAGGCAAAGGCTAAATGAGGGAGCATAAGGTGCTACTAATGATGAGGATCCCAATATAGCTGCATTACCGGATTTGTGTGTTGATGTATGTAGCATTGGATAGGTACTTCCACATTGGTTTGGTGTCTAGCATGTGGAAGTCGTCACTAATACCTCTCAGGACTTAGGAGTTTCACTTTAATAAAGTGATTATTAAAGTGAAAACTCTTTTATGATTAATGTAGTTTAATTAAGTTAAATGCCTAAGTTTTTGGCATTTATAACTTAAGTGAGTTAATTAAATCCTAGCCATCAGATCTATAGTGAAGGTGGGATTTAATCTCAGGCCTTGATCACTTTGGAGATCTAGGGTTTTGGATTTAGGGTAAATTCAAGATTATAAAAGGTAGCCTAAGTGAGAGGAGTCAACACACAAATTGAGTGAGTGATATCTCATTGATTGGGTGAGAAGGACATTTCATCCAAGTGTGCAAGGGCAGGGGTCGAGGAAAGGAGCAAACGGGCAAAAAAGGAATAGCAACCAAGTATGTTAGGCTAGGCTATTTGCTGCATTGTATTTTCCTCAGATGGGCCATTATCCAAGGACGGGAACCCAGGATTTTATTCAATAAAATCAATAAGGTATTGGTTTTCCCTTCGAGTTTTTTCCAGGGGTAGCTTACCCAAAAATCTCGTGTTCAATGTGTATGGTTTCCTTATTTTTCCTTCCACTGTAATGTTTCGTTAAAAACTCAGTCGTGCTTTAATTCAGTAATTTAATTATGAGTTAATTTATAGTTGTTAGATTTTCTTAAATTTTCAGAGCAATAGATTTACCAGAGTATTTAGATCTTCTTTTACATTCAACAACCATATACTGAAAATATAAGCAGGATAAACAAGAACAAGAAGATACAAAGATTTATCCTAGGAAAACCCCAAACCCGGGGAAAAACCCAACCAACTTTTCTTAGAGAGAATCTTTCTGATAATACAATACAACCATGAACAAGCTCTATTCACAAGAGAAAAACTGATAATGAAGAAACCCTGATACAAGAACTTATCTCTTCTCCTTGTCAAACCCTAGTGAGTGTAGTTGAGCCACCACACAATACTAGTGCAACTCTTCTAAAGATAGCACACAAGAGAAATCACCAAGAGTCACCAAGAAACCCCATTTGTTGCAATAGTTGCATCTTCTTCTTGCCTCAGAATTGCACTTTCTTCTTGAGTGAGATAGTTGTGTGAGTGAGTGATCAAATGAGCAAGGCGTCACTTTATTTATAGTCTTCAAGTGACTTAGCTAGGGCCGACTTCTCTTCTTGGAATTCTATTTTCACTTTATTCTTTTCCTGTGGGCCGACTTCTCTTCCTGGAAATTCTATTTCCACTTTATTCTTTTCTTGTGAGCCGATTTCTATTCCTGGAAATTTTATTTCCACTTTATTCTTTTCCTATGGGTCGACTTCTCTTATGGGGTGTTCTTCAATTGTTCAGTGGTCTTCCTTTGACTTCTTGGAAGATTCTTCTTCTCTAAGAAAAGTTGTCCAGGAGGAAATACCTCCCGTTGCTACCAAAACATCAACAACAACAAGGGTTTACTTCGAATAACTGTCGGGTGTTGGTTTTAGAAATTAACATGGTATCAAAGCCTCAATTCTAAAGAGGAAAAGTAGACTTGCACAAATCGAATTTGTAGCACAAGAATCTATTTTATCTCTGCAAGTATGCGGGTAAAGACAAAATAAATAAATAAAAATTAAAAGGAGCAATCGTACAACATACGGCCATCATACATCATACGGTCGCACGTATGCAAAGAACGCATGGGTTGTTTTGGCAGAAACCGCGTGATTATTGTTGCAACCTAAGGTACAGCTGAGGTCCAACGTTGCACACCCGCAGAGGAGTCACAAGGGGCCATGAAGCAGTTGGTGGTGGCAGAGATCACGGACAAAGAGGCGCACGATTGACAAGGTGTGGGAGTGTGGGTTCTGACAAGGGCTAGAGATGGTACTACATGAGCAACCGTCGTTGTAGCCAGCGACTGCAGCCGCAGCCACAGTCGTCGGCTGCAGTCGGCCACAACGAGCAGCCACATG